>APFE030880531.1:25031-46596 GCA_000404065.3 Pinus taeda
GGTCATCATGTAACTTCATACATTACTCTTCCCAACTTGGGTAATACCTGAAAAATAAATTCAATAAGATATATGTAACCCGCTTATCCACATAATAAAATTACCTGACCATATGTCTTGTTGTCCATAATTCATTCATATAGTGAGTCACCTATGGAAAACTTTACAATGTGGCTCTCCCATTAGAGGGAAAAATTTTATAGATGATGTCATGTACACACTTATCCTTTCCCATCATTTTATCATACCGTCCAAGTTCCGTAAAATTATTACCATAATTATTCAACTTCATTGGTTGATTGCCAATATTTCTTCTTTAGGTGCATCATCCTTAGATAGACCTTACAGTGATACCTTTAGAATACCAAGTTACCAAATTCTTCCATTATGTTCAAAATACCCCAATACTCTTCTTTTATGCTCCAGCATAGGTTGTTTCTTCTTACTAATTTATCATCTTTGTTGTGATATTTCTTCTTTATGACCTTAAATATTTGACCCAAGCTGGCCGTAATCACATGAACTATCCTTAGTTACCAAAAAAAAATTCAAGTTTCTTCTTCCCATTTCTCTTTAGAAAACTTTAACCATTACGGACGTCATGTAACATTATACTCAACATCTGAACTTTAATCCAAATATGTATGTTTTTCCACTGAGACTAATAATACCATCATGTAGCTTGATGCTGTTCAATATACAAATGATATGAGTAGTAAATGAGCAGATACATGTAATTTGAATGGAAATTGCAATGCAAAATTAAATTTACTAGAAGATCATATTGAGAGAGTGGTGTTCTTGCAATAATGGACCAGAGAAATGCCAAGCAACTGCTATTGCTAAAGGGCAGTAATCGAACAAATAATTAGTGAATAATGTGATCAATATTCACCAAATGTTATTTCTGAGTTTTTAGGTCAGACTGAACCATGGATGCAGGTGAAAAATGATCACTAAAGGTAAGTGCTATTTAAGCTGTGTTTGTAAAGTGAACCAGTGGTGAGTAGTTACACCAGCATGCCAGTATACCATTTCAAGATTATAGGATTACATACTTTTCCAAGGAGTTACTGAATCATAAAAGTATATCTTAATTATGTCATACCATATAATGAGATATTAATGTGAACAGAGAACCAAGAATCTGCATGAGAAAGCAATGAGGAACTAATGAATGCACCAGACTTTAAGTTATACTAACATTATTCTGCTGTCAAGAATCTGATTGTTGTAGATTATTGCTAAGAATATATCTGTCATTAGATACCAAATTAGATAGCTAATTAAAGAAAAACTGCAATGTGATGTGAGTCACTAGATGATCCAATCCATCCACTAATTCACCTTTTGAATGATCATTGAATGCAAGATAAGGAGTAATAATGATCTGGATTCTATCAATCACAGAGATGTGGTTCAATATCCACCAAAAGTCGAATAAGTGCTTCGATTCTCGTGACGAAAGAATCTTTTTCCTATTACAATATTACCATCAATCCTATGGAAAGTATATTATCTACAAAGTGGATGCCTTTTAACCAGTTAAGGCCCATGAAGAAACTGGTCATGAACAATCCTCACGACTGGACAACATAATTATATAGTGGAGCTTTCTGGATAAACCCACATAAACTTTTTTATGAAGAAAAACTAGTACTATCGGATGATTTATTATATGCTTGAACAAAGTCGTATGACCAAGCAAAGTAAAACTAAAGTGACATTTTCCTTTTAATCACATTTAGTTACTATTTTCATGTCATGTGTTAAAAAGAAAGAAGTACGGTTAATTTTGCTATGACAGTATACATTGAAATTATGTATTGTATCTGTTTAAGCAATCATAACTTAGAAGAATTAAATGGAATGCTTTTAACAAATTTATTGAATGTATCTTTAGATTCTTATGGCTATTAATGATTATTCTAAGGAATTTTAAGAAATCAAACAACCAAAGAAATATTCCACACCATAAAGAAGAGACACTACCACCTGACCCAAAACCGGATCGGATGACTGGGAAGGTTATCCCTCCCCAACACAAAATAAAATTGTTTTATTAATTATATGGCCTGCCTGCAAGCGCACTCGCAAAGGCAACACCATCCCTTAAATTACAATACATTTAGCCATATTCTTTTCCCGGATAAGACATAAAATTGCCTGCATAGGACATTCGACATAAGATTGTAAGCTTGCGGCCGTGGCTATGCGTACAATGTCGAGAAATCTGCACACACTATAGATCATTAGTACCATTTACACAGTCAATAGTACCATTTCCTCATCCAAGGTAGGTAATTCTTTAACACGAAAAATCATAAGTTTCTTATTGACTAATCTCGCTAGGAAGTAAGGAGAACCATTCGTTTAGGTTATGTTTTTCAATTTATTTTGAGAATAGTCTTCTCTAAGTGCAAAACAATTCAGGCATAGATTAGAGACTATAGATTAGAGATGTGTTGGTAGTCACCAATAAGTTATTTTCCCATCACTAGAGGAACAAATTCTTTGGAACTAGTCCAATGCTTTCTAAGCACAAAGATTTTCTACAACTTTAACACATGTTTAATTGTTTGTTAAATTAAATTCTTTATAGCTGCACTAAAAAAATTGATGGTAGCATGTTTAGCAAATCGTGGTTCAAATCTTCTCTGCACAACTTTACTCTTCTTTCTTGTACAATATCAAAGTACTCTCAGCATAGGATTTTGTTCATTTTTAACCTTATAAAGTTATTTGGTTCCGCTGAAATAGCTTGCCTTTAAACATTTGTAGATAAATTTGAACATGGGAATGAACATTAAGACAAAACATTACAAATTTGTAATTTGTTGATAATGAATAGATGTCTTTGAAAGTGATAAGTTTTTCTAACTTACTTTCAAAAACCTCTAAACAATAAATATTAAAACAAGCTATTATAAATTTCAAATTTAAGTGTGACAAAAGTATAAAGCCCCAACCAATCATTGTAAGGAATCCATACCCATGCATCTTACTCTAAAAAAAATCATGTTGCCCATTTTATCTATAACGTTACTTCCATGATAAAGTCTCCATCCCATCCACAAATTTCTCAAATAAACCATGTTAGCCATTTTATTGACCACATCACCGTAATTATGAACTTCAAGACTCTATCTTACTAAAGCGTATGTCTTTCATCTAAACAAAGCAGTGACAACTTCAGCTGTGCTTTCCATATCAGATATTATAACTTACAAGAAAGAAATGACTTTCTTTTCATTTATTAATTTAATGCTCCAATATCCTACACATGCACAAGATCCAGTATACAATATATGCTAATTATGAAATATATGCATATAACAAACCAGAAACCGAGCTGCATTCTAGCGTCAATAACTCAGTTGTTCTGACATCTGCATTCCAGTGTTAATAATTGAGTTGTTCCCTACACAATTATTACTAGGACAACTAATTTATTAGCATGCATTTGGACTGTATATAGGATTGAAATTGAAGCATCAAACACTGTATCCAGTTGTTACACGAATATTACAAAGACAAACAAATTTACCTAGCATTTACCATATAAAATGCCCGAAGTTGACAACTGCGTACAAGCGTTACACACCAAGATGAGCAGGGAGAACCTATATGGCAAAACTAACTGTAACAAGCTAGGATCATGTAAAGCATTATAGAGGTATTGTCTGCAGAAAGATTCATCTATTGATCAATTGAATCCATGGAAAGCTACGCGCGATTCCTCATTCGAATTTCATGGGAATTGAATGGTTAAATTGTGTGCAGATACTAACTGAAGATAATCAAATGTATAGTCCTTGACCAAGCCCTTTGATAGTGCCAAATGTATTGTAAAAAAAATGCTTATTGCGGAAGGCATTACTTTAAAAACTGTTTCATTGAAGGAGGTAAACTAAAGCTAATCATGCTCAGTATTTAGATTGTTTTACTGTTTTAAAATTCATAGATTGTCTTCAGAGTGGCACAGGGTAAACGCATCACAGTTCTGGGCATAGTTAAACAGCTCCATCAATATTTAAATTACCCGATATCCTTTGAATAGCTTCTGTATTTTGTTCTCATTATTGTCTAGAAAATAAAAATGGAAAATCAAAACAGCATACTTCAACAACAGTGAATCTCTAACAGACTCCTGCACTTTCACTGTTTGCCTGGTAAAAGCTCAAGCAAGTAAATTTTTGCTCATTAGTAAACCAATTTGATAAAAAATTTCTTTCAATTGATGTTTTCTTATTTGAAAACTACAGACATTGAATCACTTTTTACAACATCAGATTTTGAGTAGTTATAGTTGCACCTACTTTAATTTGAAACAAAAAAAATGGACATGAACTGTTCAATCTAAAAGAGACCCAAATTAGCAGAACACTGAATATAATACTAAAATTGGTGAACAAAGACAAACATTCAAAAGAAAGGCTCCATTTAAATAAAATATCATATGCCTGACTACATCACTAATTCATTAATATCCATGTACGAGTATTCATTAATATGCCTGCTAGCCCGGATAATTTCAACTGTCTCAATAGGCTTCTACATTCAGAGCTTAGATGGGTAGCTAAGCACTAGCTAAACTTGCTTGAAATCGTTTAGCATAATCATGACCTACTAATCTACAGTAGGTTAGAATAGAATATCCTATCATGTGTTTTCCCGCAGAGTCCATAACTTGAACTTATTATGCCACGAATCAAACACTAAACCTGGTAGATAAATTCAACATTCACACCTTAAGTAAAACCCATGGCTAGAAATTAAAGAAAAATAGAGATGGTCGAATATTTTTTAACTGAGGATTAAGCATAATATTATATATGCTTCAGATAAAAATTCGATTGAGCATGAAGCACCGCCCATGCTTTGTTGAAGTAATTACCTGCTAGAATCAGGTTTTCAAAGTAAACAGGAGCATAAATCACAACACATAAAAGTCCTTTTAATGCCTCAGCTTAAAGAATGGATCGAGAATTCATGACTTTTTGTCTTTACTATGTCCATGACACCTGTCACTGAAATATATCTCCCAGTTTGCCACTTTCATGATTGTCCCGTGAATTCTTGACTCTAGTGGCAGAACCAAATAACAAATGTTTTGACTGTAACACAGTAGAATCAGGTGGCACATTGGCAGAATGCATTTCATATAAACTGTGAAGTTCCCTCAGACCCTTTGCTAATCCACAATCAAAGATTTGTCATCATACAAATCGAATTTCAACAGGGATGAGTCATCCCCAATTTGTTGGACGTTTCTAAAAAAAAAAATTGTTCTTAAAAGAATTAATGAAATCTCTTAAACCAATCCCAATTTTTGGAAATTGCTCACAGTAAAGTCAATTGGGGGTATTCTGCAAAAAAAAACCCAGATGGTGGATTTTTGAAATTCTTCTCAGTTTGCCCGAAATTGATTTGTCTTCGGGGAATCATTTCTATAATGGTATTTTCGGTTACGTATCTTTCTCAGAAATTGATATGTGGAAATGACTAAGACACGATGAGATTACTCCTTTTCCAAGTATTGGAGACGAAATCCATATGTCAATCTATCTTGATGATTGCAACCCAATGCTAGTTTCAAGTTTCAACTTAATGCGCTCAGAAATTAAAATATGTTTGTCGAAAGGTTCAATCCTTTTGCCTACATGGTGGTTAGGGTTTCAATAATTTCATTTCAAATATCTTATAGTGGATCTAATGGCCAAGACAACTGACGATCTGTTGAAGGGGGCTTCTGATAAAAAAAGATTTTTGTCTACACGACTTTCATTGTCGCTGTCGTTTTCTTAGGAGAACAGATAACTGACTATAGAGTGAATAGAATATGGAAATACAATGTTGGGAAAAAATATCAGCATACCCAGTCTTGCGCTCGAGGACTCCTGAAGAATAAGCCCATATTTTATGTTTGTTGCAATACAATTCTTGACAAACAATATGACCATCAATGTTAAGCTCATTCATGCTACTATCAATAGTTTAAAAGGAAGGCATTCACTGTAGATGTCTTAAAACACAATTTATAACTGCGTAAAAGCAATATTGAATTGACTATTTTAGGAAATAAACAAATTTTCTGAAATAAATGCATTCAAGGAAATAAAAGATATACGATAGGTAGAAAATCTTTGCCAATTTTTACATTTGCATAAATCATAACAACAATGAGTAAGTGTAAACTTTATCGGGCAAATCCCAAAGAGTACATACAGCTCAGTCATCGAAATTTTCGTTGGAATGGAAGATGCTCCAAAAAAACCAGTACCTTGAACCTACATAATGTACATGCAAGCAAAGTGCGATGCCTCGATGCCTGCTGGAACAGTTTATTTTTTTATTTATTTTGGTTAGCGCGTACCCTTCATATAAAGACAACTGGTCAACACAACAGATATATGAAATTCTATTTCATTAATCAAATATGTACATACACATGCACTAAAAAAAATTATGTTTTTCTCCATGCACAATTACAGCTCAGACAAAAAAAAAAAAAAAACTGCAAAATAGTATGCATTGAATAAGAAAATTTACGGCATAGTGAGGGTTTGCAAAAATTTATGCCGCCTCCTGGAAGTAATCAACCTGTAACTTTAAAACCAGTCAAGTTAAAAATTCCAACAAAGTAAATTTCCAGATGCCCATAGGCCCTAAGGGTTTAATCTGTGCTCTGATACCATATGTAACAGCACCAAATGAAACTAAAATTAATGTCTTAATGGAAAACAAATACTTACAATGAACTTACCTCTATTACCTGTACTTGCAGCCTGCCAAGTAATCACAAGATTTTGGGGACGACTCTCCTCCCAACCGTAGGCTCAATTGTGCAGAATTCTGCTACAACTGGCCACCCCCGAGCCCTCAATCAACGACTACTGCCAGTATTCCTAAGTCTTAGTACTCTCCCAAGAGAATGAAGATAGAACCTCGGAATGATCGACCCCTCCCATCCTCCTCATCATTCATTAAATAGAACAAAATATTGGAAGGGAAACCACATGCACACCCTCCATGTGTCTGCATGCTACAAGCCCACCCTCCATGTGTCGGCATGCTAATTTTTTTGATAATTTCCTTCTTTTATTATGGTTATTACTATTTTTTTTTATTATTATTTGTTATTTTGGTTATTACTATTTTTATTTTTATTACTTATCATTTTTATTTATTTTATTTATTTTGTATTATTTATTATTTATTATTATTTATTATTATTTATTATTTATTATTAAAGGGAGGGGTATTACACTCCTCCTCATCCTTGTTACTCTTTTCTCTAGATACACTCTCATCATGGGCAGAGTGATCCTCTTCTTCTTCTTCTTCATCACATAGTTCTTCGGATGCACTTTTATCATGAACAGAGTGCCCCTCCGGTCCTTCTTCCTCATCACACAGTTCCTCAGATGCACTTTTATCATGAGCAGAGTGCCCCTGCGGTCCTTCTTCAGTGTGGGGGTTAAGTGGGCTGTGAGGTTGGACATATTCACCCATATTGGCTAGAATCTAAGCCAATTCATCTTCTTACAGTGAGTTTTATAGTGGACTTCCACTGCGTTGCACTATTTCCTCTTCCTCCTGGCCGGATTTCTCAGTCTCTTCCTCTGGTTCTCCTTCATCGTTTTCCTCTAATTCTTTTTCGTTCTCCCCTCCTTCGATTTGTGGGGGTTATTCATCTCCTGGATCATGTATCTCCATAGGTTGACTGATGTTTCCCTAGGAATTTCCCAGCGTTCCTCTTATCCTTGCCAACCTAACAAATTTTCTCTGTTTCAGTGGTCTGCTTGATATACTGGCAACATGTTTTCGTTTTGGGGCTGGCAAAGCCAGTCCCCTGTCTATCGTGAAAATCAGTTCTTCCCAACTGCTCTGTTGTTGGGCAAGACTATGGCTACCTATTAGTCGTATTAGCCCATGGTGGCTTACCATTGACTCTAGATGGTGATATTTCTTCATACTTCGGGAAACATCGTGTAATAAAGAATTTAAAAACACAGGCAAATTCACAGCACACCTTTGCTTTAACACAGCTAAAAGTTTAAGATGGCGTGGTCTTACCACATCTTTCCTGCTGTCACAAGTGATGTAGCTCTGGATAATTCTCACCAATTCTGCCCATGGCTCTCACAAGGTTGTCGGTAAAACTCCCTTCCCTTTTACAGTCAGGTTCTACCCTTCATCTTGAAACATTTTCATGGCGTCTCGCAGTCTTGCCTTTTTCAAAGTCCACACAAGTCCAGTGGCTGGCGCCCCCGAAACCTCTCCAATTATGTCATCAGTGACTGTTATCTATCTCCCTCTCACCATGGAATAATGTTCTTGCAAGTTCTGTAAAAACTCAATTGCCACTATCTCGTTGGATTGTTGTAGACGGTTAAGATAAACTATCCATCCTTCCCTCACCTGGATCTCTCGTGCAGCATCAGAAACCATCAACACCTATGGCTCACTGCGAATTGATCTTCCTCCCATGCTTAGCACACTATAAAAAACATAGAGATGGCAATGGAACAATAGGTTGTTCAAATTTTTAGCTCATTGTTAGCAAACACAGAGAAGATGACGAAACAACAAGTTGTTCGAATTTTGAACTTACTGCTAATTTTTGCAGAGCAAAACACAGAAATAGCTTCGAAACAGAAACCCATGCATTTTGGGAAACAAAATACCATTAATCTTTGCTATTCCCGAGTCATAATTCTCCGAATGATAAGATGACACGTATGCCAGTGAATTATGGGGATCACCTGCGCCCCCTGCAATGTGATAGGCCGTCCTCAGCCGTCAAATGAAGGAGCAGCATGCTGAACTTCCATAGTACAGAGTCATAAAGGAACAATGTATACAAAAATGCCAGTTTACAATGACAAAAATATTACCGAAACCAAGGCATATAATAGAATCCCTTAATAAATAAGGAAATGTCGTGATATGATGCGAGAATTGGAGGATAGGATAGCTGACATGCATAAAAGGTCCTATGTGATCATTATCGACTTTTACCATCATAATTGATTTGTAATTGATTTTCATGTATCAAAGGTTCGAAAGGGTTATATACATAATCTCATTTGAACCATTTATACAAATATAAGAAGAAAGGTTTTATAATTGCTATTGGTTTATAAAAAATATGACTTCAATACCATCAACAGAGCTCTGTTGCCCACAGGTGTCCCTAACCTTGACAGATTTGTTTATTTCACCCTTGGAACCATAATCCTTTTTGTATCCCTAGGAAAGTGTTGTGCAATGTCAGAATGGAAGCCATTATGCTGGCTTGGTAACCAGATAAATCATAATGCCATTCACCAAGAAGGAGTGAAAAGTGGGCAGGTCGGCTCATGATGAGACCTCCTATTCCAAGGACTTTTTATTTTTTCTGATGTGCCTCTTGGATCATATCCCTGGTGTGATGGCCATAGTGGGAATGCCACTTCACTTTCTTCCTTATGATCATGGTAGGCTGGCTCTTGATTAGACCCCCTATCCTTCATCTGACAAACCATGTTAGCAATCATATAAACATTTTTCTGTTTTCTTCTTTTTTCTTTTATATAGCACTTTTCCTATTTATATACAAAGGGTGGTTCAACACTCATTAAGAGTAGGGATGGTGGAAGAAGTCTTAACATCTCAATAGAAAAAAATATGTCGTTATTCTTATTCAATAATAATGATCAAAGAGAATTATGGGGATTTGGGAAGAACCATCATGAAAAAAATAATCAATCATATCGGCATTAGTAGAATAATGACAGCAAGGTGATCAATGGTTGTGTCCTTTCCTCTTTTCTCTTATCAATTCAAAGTAATTTCTTCTAAAGATAACAATTTTTATGTAATTTGTTGGTTTCAGTATCCTCTAGTTTTTGTATTCGTTGCATAAATGTATAGTTGTGCTTTGAATGACCATGACTCACAAAAATGATCTAAATGGTAGAACATGCACAAAGAAGAAAATGCACTCTAAAAATGCTATCTTTAAGATAGAACATCTACTATACACAAAAAACAGGCAAGAGAAAAACATGCTCAAAATTGTTGCTCCTTGAGAGGAACAATAGTTGTCCCTTAATCAGAATAGCAAAGAAAACAAGTGCAAACAAAAAAATGTGAAAATGTTGCCTTCGGAAAGGAACAACAAAAAAATGAAAGTGTTGTTCCTTCAACAAGGAATAGCAGAAAAATGAAAGTGTTGTTCCTTCGGAAAGCGACAGCAAAAAATGAAAGTGTTGTTCCTTCGGAAAGGAACAGAAAAAAAATAAAAGTGTTGTTCCTTCGAAAAGGAACAACAGAAAAATGAAAATGTTGTTTCTTTGGAAAGGAACAACAGAAAAAATTAAAAAAAAAATTAAAAAAAATTAAAAAAAAAAAAGAGTTGTTCCTTCGGAAAGGAACATCAGAAAACGAAAGTGTTGTTCCTTCGAAAAGGAACAACAAAAATGTAGAAGTGTTGTTCCTTCAAAAAGGAACAACAAAAAGGTAGAAGTGTTGTTCCTTCGAAAAGGAACAGCAAAAACGCAGAAATTTTGTTTCTTCGGAAAGGAACAACAAGACGTGAAAGTGTTGTTCCTTCAAAAAGGAACAACAAAACGGGGGAAATGTTGTTCCTTCGGAAAGGAACAGCAGAATGCAAAAATGACGTTCCTTCGAAAAGGAACAACAAATGGCGAAAATGGTGTTTCTTCAGAAAGGAACAACAAAATGCAAAAGTGTTGTTCCTCCAAAAAGGAACAACAAAATGGTGAAAATGTTGTTCCTTCGAAAAGGAACAGCAAAATGCAGAAGTGTTGTTCCTTCGAAAAGGGATAGCAGAACGGTGAAAATGTTGTTCCATCCGAAAGGAACAGCAACATGTAGAAGTGTTGTTCCTTCGAAAAGGAACAGCAGAATGGTGAAAATGTTGTTCCATCCGAAAGGAACAACAAAACGCAAAAGTTGCAAAAATGCAGAAATCTGTACAGAAAGTAATTTACACAAACAAAAAAAATAATTATGTACAAAATTTAAAAGCAATCAAATCATTTAATGAACCAAAGGTGAAGAAGAGTTCTCTTCCTCAACCAAAATCTGCATGTCGGAGTCTTCCCGGAGTTGTTGGTAGAAGGATTCGCGAGTAAGTGGTTTACGGTACAGTCGAACTCAGTGGCCGTTTGCCTTAAAGGTGTGTCCAGATCTGTCAATGGTGGTTAAAGTAATGGTTCCATTATCATGTACCTTCTGGATTTCGTATGGTCCTAGCCAGCAAGCCTGAAGTTTCCCCGGAAAATCCTGAAACCTGGAATCATATAGGAGCGCCCAATCTCCTTCCCTGAGGACTTTCTTTTTGATGAGGGCGTTGTGCCATTTGGCTCTCTGTTGTTGGATTAATGTAGTATGTTGAAGAGCAGAGAGCCTGATTTCATCCAACTCGTTGATTTGCTATGGTCTATTAATCTGTGCCTCGTTTAAATCTAGACCGACTTCTTGTGTTGTTCTCAAAGTCTGTATTTCGAATTCTATTGGAAAGATGGGTTCCTTTCCAAATACTAGCTGATAATGAATAACCAGTAGTAATTCTCCATGTTGTTCTGTATGCCCACAAGGCTTCCGGCAATCTTGTAGCCCAATCGCGTCTGTGTGACACAATGGTTTTTGTCAGTATTGCTTCTATTACTTTATTCATGCTCTCCACTTGGCCATTTGCCTGTGGGTGGTATGGAATAATAATTTTATGCTGAATATGATAGTTTTTTAGTTTTGCAGCAATTTGATTACCAGCAAACTGTGGTCCTCCATCTGTGATTACATCTCTTAGGAGGCCATATTGCACAAATATCTGAAACAGGAAATGAATGACAAAATCCTCTGTACCTCTTGGCAGTGCCTCTGCTTCAACCCATTTGGTCACATATTCCATTGCTACCAAAATATATGTTTTCTGGTTTGATGATGGGTTGATCGGACCGATAAAATCGAGCGCCCAATGCTCAAATGGTTCAATGACTAGCTGTGGGTTCAAAGGCATTTCCTCGAACTCAAGGCGTCCTGCTCTTTGGCAACTGTCACAAGCTTGAACAAATTTCTTTGCATGTTTGAAGATTGTGGGCCAATAATACTCTATTTGCAGAACTTTGTGACCAGAGTATAAGCGCTTTGGCAGATTTTAAAGTGATAGAAATTGTTGACGATAGCAATCCCTATCCTGCGCTACTTGTCATAGACTAGGCCACTGTCATGAACGGAATAATAAATATGAAGAAGTGCAAAATGATCTTTGAAAAAAAGTCACTACGCGTAGTAGTACTACTAGATCGAGTCGAAGGAGTGCAATATACTAAATCAGTGCGCGATGATGATAGTGATGACAATATCGATTGTATTTACAAGATAACTGCACGCAAAGAGGATTGGGTGAATCCGACCGCAGATGGAAGGATTTTGTGGGAGCGCGAAATCTCTTGCACTTTGGATTCAGATGAATAGATAGAGCGATGGCAGAATTGGCTGCACGAAGTAACAACGCTTAACTTCAACATGACGGTTAGATCACTACGCTGCGTGACAACAGAGGCAAGGGATCGGCCTACACACGATGGGTTGATAGTGGTGGATGAATTCCTGAACAAATTTTAAAGCACAGTACCAAAATAGCAGCGGTTCGATGCTCTGAAATGGGCACTTCACGTAATGCCTGCACGATGGTGGGGTACACATCAAGGAAGTTTTGAGGACTGGTGTGGATGCAGAAGGATGATGCACCTACGATTTGGGAAACCACAGATACGACTAGTAGACAAATATGACGGATGAGATAATCCATGCACACACCTTGTGAAATGGACCAAGGTCTATGGGGAAGAGCCATAGCCCGAATGGGTACATTTATTCTATCATACCCTGGATGTCATACCCATGAATTGGTATACTGAGATGGAGCTCCGTCATGGTACGAGCGAATGGGATGTCTTGTGGGAGGGATTTCTGTTAACTTTCAAGTTTGAAGATCGTTGGTCATATATTGTTGACGATGCGCTACAGGCAGTAAAAGTAGCTATCTTCAAAATACCCCAGGAACTAATGGAAGTACTTCAGCCAGAATGGGCAACACAATTGAGTTGTGCGCTAGAGTGTTACAACGTAAATGTTGAGGAGGATGATGAGGACCCACAAAATATTAACATTTCAAAAACGGAAGGTTGTCGCGAGATTCGAGGACCATCACTTGAAAACCCCAACATCACCCCGCTGCTAAAGACAAAGCAGGTGAACATTGGAATGGAGACAGAGCCAAAGTACGCAATGCTTGGGGACTATTGGGGTGATGCCACAGTGGATAAGGTCGCTAAGTTACTCTGTGAATACCAATATTTGTTCCCAACCAAAATTACGGACTTAAAACAGATCGTTGGCAACTTAGAGATGATGAAAATCACCCTGAAACCTGACAGAAAGCCAGTTAAGCAGCGACCTTACTACTTCAATCTGGAGTATAAAGAAAAGGTCTACGACGAATTAGACAAAATTTTCACAGCCAGAATTATTGAACCAATGGAAGAACCTGACTAGGTGAGTCCCATGGTAGTGCAGAAGAAAAAACAGAAGGGCAAAATAAGAATATGCGTGGACCTCAGGAAGCTAAACGACACCTATGCACATGATCCATTCTCGACACCATTCATAGATGAAGTACTAGAGAATGTTGGTGGTCAGGAAGCATACTCATTCACAGATGGGTTCTCAAGGTACCATCAGATCAAGAGCGTGGCAGAAGATAGGAGCAAAATGACCTTCGCAACAGAATGGGGCTGCTTTCAATACACCGTTATGCCGTTTGGACTGAAGAACGTGATAGCTATATTTTCGTGCATCGTTGTGGCTGCGTTCAAAGAATACATCCACAAGTTCTTGGAGGTCTATCTGGATGATTGGACTATCTTTGGATTAGTTAAGCACCGTGTAGCAAGATTACGCTTGATGCTGGATACTTGCCGCTGACACCAGATTGCGCTAAACCTTAAGAAGTGCACATTCCTCGTTCCCTTTGGAAACCTGCTGGGACATGTGGTCTGCAAACAAGGACTCATGGTGGACCCTGCGAATATTGTCGTTATTCTAAATTTGGAAGCACAACAAAGTGTTAAACAACTACGCGCTACTTTGGGACACACTGGATACTATAGGAAGTTCATCAAAAGTTGTGCCCAAATAATAATGTCGATGGAAAATCTATTGAAAAAAGATATTACATATTGCTAGAATGATGATTGCATGAAGAGTTTGGATGTCCTGAAGGGAAAACCGACCTTTGCTCCAATCCTGGTCTTCCCAAAATGGGATGTGGCGTTTCACGTACATGTTGACGCATCATCTATTGTGCTGGGAGCCATACTCACATAGGGGGGTGCGAAGGGCGTGGATCACCCGATCTCTTTTGCAAGTCAGATATTTTCCAAAGCAGAAAAGAACTATTCCACTACTGAACGTGAGGGGTTAGCAATGGTGTATGCATTCCAAAAATACCGACACTATTTAGTTGGAAGACATTTCAAGATGTATACCAACCATTCTGTGTTGAAATACCTAGTGAATAAGCCTGTGTTGGGGGGGCACATATTCAAATGGCTCTTACTATTTCAAAAATATTATTTTGAGGTCATAGTCAAGCTGGGATGCCTAAACGCAGGACCACATCACTTGTCACGAATTGAGACGGGCTAGGAACCAACGAATTTGGAAGAGGGACTACTTGATGCACAACTCTTTGCAATGTGCATCGCAGACGGACACTTCGAAGATATAATCCATTTTCTAACAACAGGGACTATGCTGAAGAAATACTCAATCCAATAAAAGAAGGAATTGGTGGTGCACGCGGCGAACTTTTCTGTCATCGCAGGGCACCTCTACAAAATGGGCAACGATGAGATATTGCGGAGATACGTACCTGCATTTGAACGTGGTCAGATCCTCGCAGAAGCACATGGGGGCGCTGCAAGAGGACACTATGCAGGACGTTCAACTGCACAGAAGATTCTTCGTGCAGGATTATGGTGGCCAACCTTGCACTAGGATTTGAAAGCGCACTGCAAGGCCTACGATATATGTCAAAGGACTGGAAAACCATCACGAAGGGACAAGATGCCATTAAATCCACAAATGACACTGAAACCATTTGAAAAATGGGCAATTGACTTTGTGGGACCGATCAAACCCCAGGGAAAGACGAGCGTGCACTACATCATCACTGCGACAAAGTACCTGACACAATGGGTGGAAGCGCAGCTAGTCAAAGACAACACGACAATTACGACTGCGAAGTTTTTGTTATAAAACATGTTGACACAATTTGGCTGTCCGAAAATCTTAATGAGTGATCACAAAACACATTTCCTGAATGAAACCATCAGCGCGCTCACAGAAGAGTTCCAGGTGTATCATCAGAAAAGTACACGATACCACCCACAAGCTAATGGGATAGTAGAGGCATTCAACAAAATACTAGAGACTGCGCTGACCAAAGTATGTAATGCACAACTAAACAATTGGGACCTCGGTGTACCTACCGTATTATGGCTTACAGGACAACGTGCAAGAAATTGATGGGATAGACACCTTTCCAGTTAGTCAATGGCACGGAAGATGTCATGTTGATGGAATACATCGTACCTAGTCTATGAATAGCAACGCTCACAGGCATGATGGACCACGAAGCTCTAGAAGAAAGGCTCGCACAATTAGAATAACTCGAGGAAGAACAATTCCTGGCTAGATTTCATCAGCAGGTACAAAAGCAGCGTGAAACAGCCTGGCATGACCACCATATCAAGTTGCGCACCTTCAAGGTAAACGACTTAGTGCTGCTGTATGACAGTAAGTTTGAAAAATTTTGAGGAAAATTCAGAATGCACTGGTTGGGACCATATGTAGTTAAGGAGGTCACAGACGGAGGTGCAGTCCAGCTAGTCAAACTAAATGGAGAACCCTTCTCAGGTAAAGTAAACGACAGTCACTTGAAGCCCTACACGGGTAGGTTGGCTATCTGACTAAACAGCTGACGCACAGTCTTCACAACCCGAGGAGCCGGATAAGGGCGCGGGACTATAAACACACGCAACAGATGCCAGTACCAAGGTAAGTATACAGTTCAGACACATATGATCAAGATTTAAACAGGAACGCAACAAATTACAGAGATAGCCATAAACACAAAAATGCAGCATAAATAATACTTCATTTCATTAATGCAAAATACTGAAATATGCTTACAAACAACAATGGAAATAAACCAGCTAGGGTGATGGTAGCTTATCTCTGAGAAGAGATGTGGCGGCTACATGCCTCTAAATTGTGTTACAGTGAGGCTCGCAGACCTATTTATTGTTGAGAAACAATGGAAAACCCTAAACATCCAAAAACCTAACCCTAAAAGATGAAACGCCAAACTGTGAGCCCTGTTTGGGTAAATTGGTACATCAACTTCCTGTGGTCGTAACTTTGGCTTACAATCTCAGTTTGATGCGCACAGTATCTCGTTAGAAAGATCTATCCGAGAACTACAACTCTAGGAAGAGAAACATCGGTCCATGGACCCATGTTGCTCCCAAGTTTCCCAAAAAATGTTTTTTTGGGCCTCAAAATGGCTCTAGAAGTTCAGCACCCGAAAAACTGCTAAAAATAGTAAAATGTGCTACAATTAAGGAAACTGAAAAGCTGAAAGAAACAATGGTGGGGTTCCAAGTGGACTTGGCAGGTGGCCACCAATATCCACCTAGATCATTCCTCCCCCATTAGGAAGAAATGGTCCCCATTGTGTTGAGTTCCTCCATGAGATGAGGAAACTTTTGCTAAACTTGGTCCCTGGTGAGCCACTTTCCCTGGTGAAAGAGTTGGCTTGCTTTGACAACTCGATACAGTTGGATATTCTGCTGGTGAGTGTGTTTGATCTGTGTGTCCATTATCCGATCAGTTGTGGCTTGTTCCATGCAATCTGGATTTAACTATGTGGGTGTGAGTTGTTCTGCAATGTCAGATGTGTCTAGTAATGGTGGAAAGGATGGCTGAAGGCGGTCCACATTGAACACTAGGTGTAGGCCAAGGAATGGGGGAATGCTGAGCTAAAATATATTGTCTCCCATAGCCTTGGCAATGGTTTAAGGACCATATCAGAGTGGTCTAAGTTTCCGATGGGCTCCATTAAGGCGTTCCTTTTGCAAATGCAACCATACTTTTTCACCCACTTGAAACTTGTGTGGCACCCGATGTTGATCATGTCATTGCTTGTACTTGGAATTTGATTTCTCCAGAATGTCATGGACCTGCTGGAAAATATGTTGGATATGCTCAATGATGTTGTTTTCCTTATCTGTTTTGGATTGAACATGAGCCGAATTTGCATGAGTAGCTACAAATGGCATGGCCACATCAATGGGACATAGTGGCTGGAATCCCAAGCCCACCTTAAAAGGGATGTGGCCAGTCGAGCTGTGGAGAGCCCGGTTGTAGCTGTGCTGAACATAGGGCAGGCTCTCGTCCCATGTGCGTGGATGCTTTGATTTTTACATGTGCAGAATGTGTACGATCATCCTGTTGACAACCTCTGTCTGGCCATCTGTTTGGGGATGGAAGTCTATGGACTTAGTGAGTTTGGTGTCGAGCATCGACCAGAGACTGGACCAAAATGTACTAAGGAACCTACTGTTCTGATCTGAGATGATAGACTGTGGGATCCCAAAGTGTACCCACACTCGTTCAAAGAAGAGTTTAGCAATGGCTTCTGCTGTGATATTCTTCTTGCAGGTAGCCATAATGGCCATCTTCGAAAACTTGTCGAAGACCACAAAAACACAGTCTTTTCCATGCTTAGTGGAAGGAAGGCCTAACATGTAATCCATGGAGATGGATTCCCAAGTTCAACTAGGGGTAGGAAGTGGGGTATAGAGGCCTTGCTTCTTGATTGTTGGTTTGGAAATGGCACAGGTAGTGCATGATCTGATGTACTTCTTGACATCATATCGAAGATTCGGCCAATAGAAATACTTTTGTGGTACTACCACCATTTTCTCAACCCCGAAATGTCTAGCAGCTCGACTGTAGTGTGCTTCCTAAATCATCTTGGCACACTCTCTTGAAGGAACACAAAGGTGACCCAGGTGGCATAACAAGGCATCCTGGAGGTGAAAATCTAGAACATGATGACCCTCCAAGAGTGTCTGGTATGTGTGGCCAAATTCTGGGTCACGTTTATAGAGAAGTGGCCAATCAGAAGTCTCGTGCCCACAAGAGTTGAGCACAATGGTTAACACCATGATTGGTGGTCGAATGAGGCAATCTGCAACATTATTGGTGCTACCCTTCTTACACTTGATATTCAAATGGAACTGTTGCAGGTATGTGGACCACTTCTGATGGCGATCATTTTGCAATTTCCCTTGGGTCTGTATGAACTGCAGGGGTCGATGTTCTATGTGGATGACCGTTTCCTTCCCCAAAATCTAATGCTTTCATTGTTAGCGGGCCTACACAATGGAATACATCTCTTTGTCATAAGTGGGATACTTACGGACTGTGTCTAAAAGTGTCTCACTGTGATATGCCACTGGATGCCCGTGTTGAGTAAGGACTACCCCAATAGCATAGTCAGAGGCATCTGTCTTGACCTCAAATGGTTGTTGCAATTCTGGTAATGCGAGCATTGGTGTCGTGTAGAGGCGATCTTTCAACTCTGTGAATGCCTTTTGTTGAGATTCAGACCTAAAGAATTTTGCTTTCGCTCCTCCCTTAGTGACTTGACTCAAGGGCCAAGTTATATGAGAAAATCTCAACACGAACCTGTGGTAGAAGTTGGCAAGACCTAGAAAGTTGTGGAGCTCTATCAGAGTGGTTGGAGATGGCCAATCTCGAATGACTTGGATCTTGGTTGGATCCACATGCACCCCTTGTCCATCAATAATGTACCCTAGATACTGAACCTGGGTCATGCCAAAAGTGCATTTCTGCAAATTGGCATATAGCTTGTGTTGTCGTAGTGTTTGGAGAACCTGTCGGATGTGGTGGAGGTGCTCTTCCCAACTCTGGCTAAAGATCAGGATGTCATCCAAGTATACCACTACAAATGAGTTGGTGAATGGCTACAAGATGTCATCCATTCGCCTCATGAAGGTTGCGAGAGCATTCGTCAATCTGAAAGGCATAACCAACCATTCGAAAAGGCCTTCCTTGGATTTGAAGGCAGTCTTCCACACATCGGAGGGTTTGATTGGTACCTAGTGATATCCTGACTTCAAATTGATCTTGCTGAAGTATTTTGCCCCCTTCAGTTGGTCCAAGAGGTCATCAATCCATGGGATCAGGTACCTATTATAGACAGTGAGCTTGTTCAGCGCCCGATAGTCAATACAGAGTCTTCAAGTCCCATCCTTTTTCTGTACAAACACGATCGGGCTGCCACAGGGTGATGAACTCGGAAAGATGTGACCTTTCTATAGCAGCTCCTGAATTTGCCTCTTGATTTCATCATTCTCCATAACGGAGCACTGATAGATTGGTCCATTGGGCAGTGGTGCACCTGGGGTTAGATCAATGGAGTGCTTGACCTGACAGTGCAGAGGAACCCTTGCGGGGGAGGTGAAGATGTCCTTGTACTCCTCCATGACCTTGTCCATTTGTAGTTCGTGCGGAGGGGCCCTGTCTGGAGGTCGTGGCCACCTTCTTCTTTCCTTGAGGGCGTATCATCAGGAAAATAAATTTCCCGGTTTTGAAAATGAGCTTACTGCATTGTTTTGTAGTAATCAAAGAGATCGTGGTAGGTGGTGCTACCTCTGGTATACTATACAACTTATCTCCCAAAGTAATAATAACAGCACGGGGCCTTGATTCATACACAGCATGTCGCTTCCACAAGTATGGTTATCCTAATAATACATCACAAACTTCAAGGGGAGCAATGTCACACAATACCTCATCCGTGAAGGGCTTGATATCGTATGGAAGGTGACACTGCTGGCTCACGTGAAGATCTCGTCCTTGGTGAAGCCACCTGATGGTGTACGGTTATGGATGTGCTATGGTCGGTAAGCCCAACTGCTTCATGACCTTTGCCGAAATGAGTCTCTTTTGGATCCCGCTGTCGACAATGAACTGTAGTGGGGAGCCCTTTACCCACATCTGGGAGTGGAAGAGATGCTCCTCCTCCTCTGGATCTTCGGGTTCCTCCTTCTGAATCTTCGGGTTCCTCCTTCTGGTTCTTCAGGTTCCTCCTTCTAGATCTTCGTGGTGACAACGGTGGCGTTGGGCTCCACATCGATAATCTGCTTCCCTTTGTCATTCCCCCTTGTCGGGTTATGACTTTGAGTCGGAACATGCATCTGATTCTGAAACCTTTAGCTCGGTCACCAGTGACTGCTTGGCCCAACACTCACTTGTGTTGTGAGTGGAGCTCTTATGGAACTCACACCACTTTCCTGTGTCCTTTTTTGGCTTCACAGTGCTATTCTTTGCTTGTAGCTTTGGCGGATTTTCTTGGGCTGCCCCGCCTTGGCTTTGTCCTTTGTTCTGCAGTTTGGGGGCACCTTTCCCTTACTTTGGATTCGCAGATCCAAAGTCTCACTTCTTCTATTTAAACTTTTGCTTGACATTGATGGCATATCGGTATGTCGTGCCGAGCGAGGGGATGTTCAGGAATTCTATTTCTTCCTGGATGTACTTGTGTAGACAGTCGTGGTACTTGAGTACCAAATGCTGCTCCGAATCCTTGATATCCAACTTTGGGAGAAAGGTATGGAAAATATTGGTAAGCTTTGACATGTCTTGGTCCCTTCCTTGCTGCAGTGTGGTTCATTTTATGTATTGATCCTCATAGCTTTCGACAGGGTAGTACTGCTCCTTGATGGCATCCCAGAATGAATCCCAAGTGGGTGCAACTGAAAATAGTGAGCCTATACTTTCATCCTTTTGCTCGCAGTAGGTTTCCCACTAGTCCTTGATGTGGGGGGTTGCTTTGAGAAGAGCGAAAATAATCTTTTCTCGACTGGAAAAATCATGAACAAAAAAATAACCCTCTAGCAGATTTAACCATTTATCGATGGCATCTACGTCTATCTGACCCTCGAATATGGGGATTTCAAAATTAACTTGTACCTTAAACGGTGTGGTGTTTCCAAAGTAGCTGTTGGAAGTCGATGCATTGCCCCTGGGTGGCCGCTGAAGGATCTGGGCAAAGTTGTCCATCATCACCTTCCTTTGTCACTCGAGGGCTTCTTCGAGCAAGATTTTGATAGGATCTCTTGCCCCCTCATTTTTCTTTTTATCCGCCATGGGAGGCCGTCAGGATTTGTGAGGCTAGTCTTGCAAAGGTTCGACCAGTTCAAGCCCTAACTCCTTATATCCCGACCTCATTGGGGACATGCAAAGAAAAACAGAGAAAAGGCAGACCACTCTGATGCCTGTTAGGATATTCCGACACATAGGAATAGTTAAGTTCAACTTGGTCTAGTATAGAGTTAGGTATAGAGTTAGGTAAAGTGTGTTTCTTTACCGTTGTACATTTTGTAACTTACAATCC
>APFE030880533.1:0-53691 GCA_000404065.3 Pinus taeda
AACATGTTGAACATGATCCTTCCAAGACTTGTTATAGATTAGTATATCATGAAAAAATACTAACACAAATTTTCTAAGGAAGGGTTTGAAAATGGAATTCATGAAACCTTGAAATGTTTAAGGTGCATTGGTAAGGCCAAAATGCATGACCAAAAATTCATAATGACCCTCATGAGTTCTAAAAGTTTTTTTCAGAATGTCTTCAGTCTTTATTCTGATTTCATGATATCCTAAATGGAGGTTGAACTTGGTGAAGTAAATTGTTCCATGCAATTCATCCAATAATTCATCAATGACAAGAATGGGAAATTTATCTTTAATAATGAGCTTGTTGAGCTCCCTATAATATGCACACATGTGCCATGATCCATCCTTCTTGTGCACCAATACTACTGGAGCAGATAAAGAACTCTATCTAGGTTGAATTATACCAGCCTCTAGCATTTCTGCAACCATACGTTCAATTTCACTCTTTTGGGCATAGGGATATCTGCAAGTCCTGATGTTTGGAGGAACACTTCCTGGAATCAAATGAATAGCATGGTCATGATCACGAATAGGTGGGAGGTCTTTGGGAGTCTCAAATACCTTGGAATGATTGTCCAAGACTTTCTGGAGATCTAGAGAAATATATGATTTCGATGTGGGAACCTCTAGCGAACATGATTGTGCAATTACGCCTCGATTTTCTTTCTTTAGAAGCTTTTCTATTCTATTATAGATGATTATCTTTCCCAGTGTCCCTGTGATACCCCTTAATTCAACTTCCTTTCCTTCCGAAACAAATTTCATGGAAATTTCTTGAAAATTAAAATCTATTGTACCCAAGGATTTTAGCCATTAGACTCCTAGTACAAAATCAACACCACCGATTGGAATGGAAAGCATTGGGATATTCAATACATATTCTCCCATGGATAACTTAATATCATGGCACTTTCCAGGGCAATTTATGGTTCCTCCACTTGACACTCTGGTGCTAGATATAGGAAGCAATTCAATTCCTTGGCTATCTTACAATGATTAAAATTATGGGTACTTACCGAATAAATCAATACTACTACCTTTTTCTTCTTGATATGTCCTTCGATCTTGATAGTTTGAGGAGTGGTAATTTCGGCCAAAGAATTACAAAATATGGTCAGATTCATTTCTTCTTTCTATAGGGTTTTTCCCAATGTATATCGTCTTCTTTTGATGTTTCTTGTTCCTTTTCTTCCTCCTCTTCACAATCTATGTAAAATAATTTCTTCTCAGCACACTTATGACCTTTAGTGTATTTTCCATCACAACTATAACAAAGCCATTTTGCTCTTTTTTCTTCCAATTGTTATGGTGTCAACCTTGTATGTGTGTAAGGCTAATGGAAACAACACTTCCATCTTTATAGTTGTGAGTGGTAGGCTTCCTTGTTCCCATAGTTTTGCTTTCCAATTTTCTTGCCAACTTGAATGCCTTCTCCAATGAATCAAGTTCCCAAAGGTGAACCACATGTTGGATGTTATCCTTTAAATTCCCTATGAACACATCAATCCTATGCTCCCATGGAATATATTTTACCCTCATATTCAATTTTTGGAAGTCGTCAATGTGCTCCATCATTCAACCCTTTTGTTTGAGATTTATCAATTGGCTAAAAAAGGTGTTGATTTTTGTATCCTCATATTGTGCTATCATTTCTTCTGTAAAAATTTCCCAAGTGACAATTTGTTTACAAGAGAAAAGGCATCGATACCATACAAACTGATTTGGTTCCAAATATAAAGTTGCAACACATACCTTTTGTGTGTTTTGGACATTATGGAGATCGAAATATTGCTCCATCTGTAGTATCCATGTTACAGGATCCTTGTCATCAAACTTCCTCATATCAATCTTTGGAACATGGTGTGTCTTCAATCCAAAGTTAGAGTCTATGAAATTATGATTAACATTTCTTTTTTTCTCGTCATTAGTTTCATTTACTACCCTTTCACCATTAGTAAGCATTTCTTGTAGCAACTTTGTCAAATCTGTCTACAAATCTTCCATGTTGCCTTTATGTTTTTCTTATATACCATCCATGTTAGCTTCCATGTCATTCATCTTAGCTTCCATGAATTTCTTTAAACCATCCATCTTAGCTTCCACACCTTTCTTTAAACCATCCATCTTAGCATACATTCCTTTATTTAAACCATCCATCTTAGCTTCAATTACTTTTTGTGAGAGTGAATTTTGTTGCACTTGGTGTCGTAATTTTCATATATCATGTTGCATTTCTTCCTCTTCTTCATGTTTCATCCTAGAAATTTTAGGTTGCTTACTAGGTTTTTCCATTTTCTTTCTTCAAGGCATCAATTAATGATAATAATGGTTGACTATGCCCTTTGGATTCCTTCAAACTAATTTTTTAGCCAAATTTATGCAAAATTTTAAAAAACCTACACACATTTTCTCAATTTGTAGGATCTTGGTATTTAATCTATTGTATCTCTATAATTGTGGATCTCCAAGGTCTGAAATTGCATCCTGCAATAGACCTCTAAGTCCTCTTTCCAACCCCACAAGTCAAATAAATATTGGATTCTCCAAGGAATCATTATACCAAATCTCCCACGATGACTTGATTATAGACTAGTTCAGTAGAGCGAACTTGTACGAAGTGCCATGTGTCACTGTTTTGACCTTAGGACCCGAACTGATACTAAGGAAACTACAAACTATCATATTTCTATAATGTTTTACAAAATGTCAATTTGATGCTTAGAGAGAAAGTTATGATGATTTTCCCCAGGTCATCTGTTTGAGATATAATTCGAGAACTTACAAAAACACTAAATTCCTTAGTTCCTATTTCCGAAAATATAGCGAGAAAAGATATGAAATTCAGACTTGAGGTTCATCGCGATTTCAGATTAAATCAGTTTTAATTTCAGCTTCTAAAACATCGTAGAAAAAAGTTATATCAAAAATTCCAAGATGACCTTTGGAGTAGCGAAACACTAGAATCGAAACCTCTGATACCAATTGTTATGGAACCGACTCACAAAATAGAAGAAAAAATAGAGAAATGACTTCAAAATCAATCTCTTTGAGGGGGAAACTCCTTTACATTACACAAATTAACAATTCTTGGATGGTATAAATGACAAAACCTCCTTTCTATATATAGGAGTCTAAGGGGTCACAACATAATCAAAGGCGACATAACAATAATAATATAAGGGAACAACAATAACAATAGTGGGCTTCTATGGGGCACAATAATAACAATATGGGGACAATAGGGGAAAAACAATAACAATAAGGGATATAGTAACAATAGTAATGGAGGAATCACTAGTATTATAGGGACCTAACATTGGGTGACCAACATATGGTCTCTTATGGTGCTCATCCAAAACCATTTGTTTTAGTAATGCCACATTGGGAATACACATCCTATCCTGATAAGTAATTAATCCTTTCGGGTTAAAAGGATACCCCGACATTCCTTCCTGTTGTATTTAAAGTTTCATTTCCTGATACTGAGGGTCTTGTTGTAGTTTTTCTTCAAAACTCTATCTTTATGTTGCTCCCTTCACATGCTACCAAGAAATGGGCATGCCTACTTAGTGCATCGGAAATCTTGTTTTCTTTTCCCTTAATATTCTTTATTTCAAATTCAAATTCACTAAGGAATGCTAACCATCTTACTTGCCTTGCATTTAGATTAGGTTGGATAAAGAAATACTTTATGCTGATATGGTTAGTTACCAAAACAAATTTCTTCCCTAGTAATTAATGCCTCCACATTTTCAAGGCATGTATCACAACAACTAGTTCCAGGTCATAGACAACATAATTTTTCTCATGATTTTTTAGTTTTCTTGACTCATAAGCTATGACAACATTGTCTTGCAGTAGTACACCCCAAAATCCTTTTAAACTAGCATATGTGCACATTGTAAACTCCTTATTTGGATCTTCTATATTTAAAATAGGAGTAATTTTCCACATTTTCTTCAGCTTATTGAATCTCTCTTGGCACTTGTCTGTCCATTCAAACTTTACTCCCTTCTTATGTAGGGAGTTAATGGGGTAAGATAGTTTTGAAAACCCATTCACAAATCTTCGATATTACCTAGTAATCCCCTTAAAGGATCGAACCGCTGATACCTTTTGGTATTAGCCAATTCATAATGGCTTTAAATTTCTTAGGGTCCACTCTCAATCCTTATTTGGAGATAATATGTCCCAAATATTGAATTATGGGTTTGTAAAATTCACACTTGCTGCTTTTCCCATACAAATGATGTCCCCTTAATATATGTAACACCAATATGAGATGCTCTTCTTGTTTTTCTTAATTTTTTGAATATACTAGAATGACATCAATGAAAACTAATACAAATTGGTCAAGATACTTGTAGAGCACTTTATTAATTAGAAACATGAAGATTGTAGGTGCATTGGTGAGACTGAAAGGTAGAACCAAAAATTCATAATGATCATACTAAGTTATAAAAGTTGTTTTATGAATATCTTCGTATTTTATGCGTAACTGATGATAACCAATTCACAAATCAATATTTGAAAAAATAGTTTCCCCCCTCACTTGGTCAAGCAGATCATCAATCTGAGGTAGGGGTACTCATTCTAAATGAAGCTCTAGACACACGGACAATTACTAGTACTAAGTCAATGGTAAAATATATGTGTCGTTGTGGGGGTAATCCTGGAATTTGTCTTGGAAACACATTTGGAAATTCTTTAGTGATCAGTAAGGTCTTTAAACTTCCTTTTTCAGTTAGCTGATTGTTAGCTTTCACCTCTACTAGGTATAGTTGGAAACCTTTTTTGGCACTTCTTTTCAATTGCAAGGCTGAAATTTGTTGGACCAACATTGCTTTCGGCTTCCCCTTAATTATCCTAGTGTTTCCATTATGATTAACACAGGTAACTATTTTTTCTAAATAGTTTATAACAACTGCTTTATTTTCTAGTCAATCCATGCCTATTAACATATCGTATGATCCTAAAGGAAGGATTTTTAAATTTTCCACTGTAGGATACACATTTAAATTCAATAGACATTGTTTTACTTAATTGCTTAATTTCCTTTTGGTTCCAGTTGCTAACTAGACCAACCATGCATTTTTTAATTTTTTTGTTTCCAACTTACACTTTTCCACAATTTGGGGGCTGATGTAACTTAAACTAGCCCTCGGATCAATTAAAACAACACATAGGTTGGTTTCGTATATTATCTTCAATTTCAAGCATAGTAGACTGGTGCTCCTCTTGTCAGTTCTCTAAAGATTCGCTGATTCTAGGAATATTCTGAGCAATGTAATTCATGGTGGTTGAATCATGAAAAATGTCAATGTTCTGGACAAACCTAGGATTATGCGAGCAATCCCTCAGCAAATGTGGCTCTTTGCAGCCCCAACATTTTAGTGGTTCCCTTTCCTTTACATTGGTATTTTTCTTGTTGTTCAGTTATGTGTTTTTCGAACCTGTATATGATTATGCAGGTGTGGGTGCATTCCCTTTGGTAAATTTCTTCCTTTGATGATCCTTACCTAAATTCTTGTGGTAGTAAGGTTTTTGTCTTTTCATGCCCCCTCCAAACTTAGTGCTTTCTTTACTTTTCCATGATTTTCCACTTTCAATTTTAATCCTAAATTGTTGATAACATAATTTAGCCTTCCTGACCACTTCACACATAGTCATCGGATTATCAAACTCAATTCTATCCTTGTATGAAGCTAATAAACAATTTAAGAACTAATGTATTTTTTCCTTCTCCTCCTTAAGGTACGACACATACCACAACAGGTTTGTAAACTTAGGCAGGAATTCGTCCATAGACAACTTCCCCAATATTAATTCATGGAGTTCTTTAGCCAAGTCATCGTAGTAGCACTCACTAAGATAGCGTGACTTGAATTGTTTCTAGAACTCATCCTAAGAAACTATCTTTTCGTCTAAGAACTGCACACTTTTCACTTCCTCCCACCATAGAGTATATTTTACCTACAATTGATAAATAGTCAGGCATGCCTTTAAATTACTTTCATCTTCATTTACTTGGAAATACTTAATCATGTTCAGAAACCATGCTTCTGCATCCTCCTCTTTCCCCCATCAAACATAGGGGGTTTGATGTTCCTAAATTCCTCTTGTAACTCCATTTTCTTCTTTCCCCTATGTGATTTTAGGGAGCTACCATGTGAATACCCTCCACTTTCATATTTTTTAGATTATGTCCCATTCTTTTTCCCCTTTAACCCCTCTATCTCTACACTTTTGTGGCTGGATTTCTTGGTCCAATCCCTAATTAGCTTTTCTTGCTTACTTACTTTCATAAGGCACTCATTACTATTATGAAGTTGCATTATTTCCTGTTGCAGGTTCCTTACCATATCCACAAGTTGGGAAGGTAATGTATTGCTACCTTCGCCTAGCTCCATATACAAATATTCCTTGCGAGTAATAGTTGGAGGAGAGTTCTCCATTTTTGCAAAGTGCTCTGCTTTAGC
Source organism: Pinus taeda (assembly GCA_000404065.3). Taxonomy (NCBI): domain Eukaryota; kingdom Viridiplantae; phylum Streptophyta; class Pinopsida; order Pinales; family Pinaceae; genus Pinus; species Pinus taeda. Next base: position 6,507 of record APFE030880533.1, read on the forward strand.
TCTTCTTCCTACAAAAAAAACCCAACTAATATAAGAAATTCTCATTTACTACTAATCTTGTGCAAATAGTAACTAGTGGTGGTGCCTTTTCTCAAGCCCTATCGAGTAAGCTGGGCTCTGATACCATTTTTCATTAACCAACATGCACTTCAATTTTTTTTCTTTGGTTAATACTTGTGTGATAGTTCTTAACTGAAACCTGGTTGGAAATTATTACTTATTGTTTCCCTTTGATAATTGTTGTTCTGAATTTTTCCATGTCATTAATCGTAGCATGATGTGTTTATATATATAACTCAATACATTATCATGATATGAATCCAATGTTAATACATGTGTGAATTCTATGTACCCTTTGTACCTTGGCCCCATGTATGTTTAAATATTTTATTCAAGGTCAAATTGCAATGGTCACGATAGTGCTATATTTCACCTTTTTCCTAGCATCTGTAAGTGATGATAATCGTGACCCAATTCATCTAAAGTGTATGCATGAATTAGTATGATTGGGAGTATTTATTTTGTTGAATTAATAACCACCACCTATACTCGATGCTTTGCGCCAGTCTGCAGTGAAGGGGTAACGAAGTTACTATTTACTTGGAGTGTGATCCCTACACCTGCTCACCCAAATTTTCCACTTGGTTACCACAATAATTGAGCCCCTATTTTTATGAACCCATAGGTGATTGTATTAATTCATGTGTTGGGGTTTTGACATGCCAAGTGCATGATTCATGTTTAATGATGGTTAATGCGTTATTACTCACCATGCCTTACCTAGACCTTACTCCTCATGAAAGCTATCCTCCAGTAAACACCCCCTCCTATTGGTTTGTTCCACGTTCTTTATCCCATGTGAAATGGTACCAGGGCACATGGTATCCATCCCTCTCGAGGTGATTGTTATTTATTATTTATTATTAAGGGAGGGATATTACATATCTTTCATTGTTCAAACCCTATCCTTCCACATTGGTCACTATGCCCTCATTTGGATTGGCGCTTTGCCACCGGAGTTGAGATCGATGTTACTATGGTTTATGTCTACCAAGTCGCCTTCTTCCCACCGACTATTGTTGTTGCCACATTATCCACCAACTATTGTTGTTTCCACCAAGTGCAGTTGAACTCATACCCAGTCAGGGTGTTTTTCCCCTTTTGGTTGGGATATTTGTGATACATCTCACCTATCATTGGTACCTGATCATCCCTACTAGAGTGCGACCACCAGAGAAGACAACGAAAATCTACAAGTCCTTCTCTCTTGCCCCTGTAGACCTTTACTTAAAATTTTCAAATCTAGGTTTGTATATTAATCCCTACATGTAGGATTAAATAACTCTTGGTTTATGTAGAGTTCTGGGGAACTAATCGATGGAAGGAAAACATTTGGATTCAGGAATTCCACTTGCAACCCCTCTCATTACTCAGAAACCATTGTGAGATTCTCCCCTCACCATCTACGATTTTTCCTAGTAATGAATTTCTACAGATACCCACCAATGCATTCCTCACATTGATGACTTTTCCTATTTTCTCCACTACAAAGGTTCAACTATCTCCAGAAAATCTTTGTCGAGCACCCATTGTATAGTTATAGCTATACTTGCTAACTATTTGTTACTATGGCTAAGGGTTTACTTCTAATCAGTTATATATAATCATGCTTACTACTTTCTAACTCCTTGATCCTTGTTTTTGAATAGGTGTAGGTACTCCACTACTCCCTATCCAAGCAAATGTGAAGCTTATCCTAGTTATGCACCTACTAATTTAGCGCTCAACTCTTGTTGGGTTGGTTCTGTTGCCCAAACCCCCTCCTCATCGGGCGCCTTACTACAACCTGAAAAATTGGAATTAATGTTTTTATTACATTTGTTGGTTTCCTTAGGTGTTTTGTTTTTTTAAAAGATTCCAACCCATATGTACTCCTGGGTCTTTGATTGGTATATTGTCCAGACACCATCAATATTATACACTATTTAAGGGTCTTGAGAATTGTTTTGTTTTTCTAGGGAATATTAAAGTTAAAAAAGCCTCCTATAATAAGGCAAAAGTTTGTGAAGAACTTGTGATTAAATTTCAGTTGTTTGTTTTTGTTTTCCTATGGTGCTTCTATAGAACCCTCTCTTATGGATGTACCATTTTCCAAATTTCTGTATGAGAGGTGTTGACTGTGTTATGGTGTATGATTACATTTTACATCACTCAGAGCAGAATTAACCTCTGTTAAATTTATATCTATTGTCGAGTACTTCTGGCTCGCATATATGTTGTAGTTAAAAGTGTTGAGGTGTTTTTCTTATCATTCAATTATCAGGGAAACTACCCTTGTAGGCTAGTTTGCATTCCCCACTCTTTTTGTGGTTCTTTCTGGGAAAATATACTAATTGAATTGCGCATCTGTGGTAAACAAAGTATTGGTTTGTCTATGAACGAAATATTTGAATAATTTGACTAGCTCTAGTAACTCATAAGTTAGTTTACAAAATATGCTCAATGTTTATTGTTGTAACGAACAATTGTGCTAAATATTTTTCAATAATGGGTGTTTTTAATAGCTTTTCGAAGTTTTTAATATGGATATTTCCATAGTTCTGGGTTTTTTTTGTAATCTCTCAATAAATTATTCATGATAACTTTTCAACACTTTTGTGCATCTCCATTTCTATTGTGTGCAATTTCCTTGGGTAACTAATTAGTTTAGAATATAGGTCTGTTTCAAGTGAACAATTTACTTGCTATTTAAGAATTTGGTAGGGAAACCACGTGAGGAAAAATTTGACTGGTGGAGCAATAAATATCAGATGAAATTTAAGAAGTGGTTTGCTATTTTTTTAATGAATACTTCTTTGCAATTCCTGCATTTTTAACAGCTCAACAGAGAATATATGCCACTATATATTTCAACAGATGTATGTGTTCTTAGTGATTCGACAGAGGATGTGTTATTGAATAGTCAAACAATTATGGGCATTACTTTACCTCCATTCTTTACTATTACTGTATTGATTAAAACGTGACTTGAATATTCTATTAACATGGTATGGGATTCACCTAGTACCCTGTCTGGTGAGTTTTCTATACCTAGGTTACTGCCCCAGCCTAGTTCTATATTTACTTATTCTTGAGATGATTATCTCTCTGTAACTACAGATATAGGTGTGAGTTGTCATAGGAAAACTCTATCCCGGAGTCATGTTCTTCTAATCATACCTTGCCCAAGACATTAATCACTGGTTGATCCGAACTTCAAGTAGTGTAAGTCTACTATCTCGTCTCATCGAGGAATCTCTTCCTTGATGTCATCGTGCTAATGAATGTCCCCCTTAGTAGTTATCTCCCTCATTTTATCCCTGTAAATGTAGATATGCATGCAGCTTCATTTTTATAATTCTTTAACATATGCTTATTGTGATTGGGTGTAAGAAAACCTCTACCGTCTTCCAACTCCGTAGTTCACCCTAAAATAAAACCCATCTTCTGCACAAATCTGGTTCCACACATCTACTCTAACAATGCCACCCTATGTTGCATGACTCTTAAGGTTTTCACCGGGATCAATTCGACATAACTGGCCAACATTGCATTGCAAGACCTAGCTAACACAATTACCCTAAAACTATACCCTGCATACTAACCAGATAACATAAGAAATATATTTCTACATTTCAGAACATAATTATTACAATATTCTTGAATATTTTTTTTCTTTATAACAGAATAACCAAATCACTAAATAATTAAATTTTTGCATTCATTTACATCACCACAACATTATTTGTAAATCTAAAATTTGCATGATAACATAATAACCAGATAACAAAATCGTTAAATTTCTAACCAACAACTCGATATGGAAATTGTGTTGGAGACCATACTAATCCACCCAACCATGGATCAACCTCTACTTCGCCCCAAGCCAAGATGACTTTGCCGGAATTCAAAACCCTCTATTGATTCCCCATAATTTCCTTTTAGAATTATTCTTCCCACAGATTTTTCTTTGGCAGTGTCCGACCTTCTGGGGATCTGTTTCCTCTTTAGCGTAGGTTTTTCTTTAGTTTTGGGCAAGCATCTTTTACTCGAGTGTTTCCACCTCCACAATTTTGAGCTATATTAAAAAAATATTTATTTATTTACATCATTGTTCTTGATGGTTAGCTCATCGTACCTCATTTTCAAACATACTAATAATACTTACATATATAAAAAAATAAACTTCTTTTACCATAACGAGCGTCTTACATTATCAATGTATGATGTAGATAATTGCATGGCTAAAAAGACTGCCATGAAATATTGGAGAAATTTCAGGTTGAATTTCCCTTGGAGGCACTGGGAACCATGGGGATTGAGTCACAGTGTTTGTTGATAGTTTTGTGCCTTCGGTATTTTGTGATTTGTTTATCTTGATTATGGGTTTTGATTGCGTCTAGTGCAAGGCCTTTCCACTTTGCTTGTGATGTTGTATTGCTATTCGTTTTCATGGTTTTCTTCTTTTTGGATTGCTTGTTCTTACCTTTTATGTTTTGAGTGTCTCGGGAAATAGTTGGGTAAAGAAGAAAGTTAGTGGAGCTTGGGGAGAGTTGTTTGGAATCCACCACATAATGTAAGACTCAGATGCCGCTGATGCATAAGTAGGTGAAATTGAATGCAAGAATATGACAACCAGATCGATTGGTTGGGTCCACTGAGGTAAATTGACGGTGGCAGAGAAGTGATAAGAAAGGTAGCATAAAAGGTAAAGTAAATGGATTTGAGGTGTTAGAAGCCTTGGAAAAGTTGGGAACTATTTTTCTCAATGTTGTGCATGTTGTGCATGAATAAAGGGAATTCTCTTAATCTTAACCTTATGATATCTGGTAATTATTTTGTGATCATGATTATGTTGATATCTATCTATGTATACATGTATGTATATATTTCATTGTTTGACAGGGTCATCAGAGACCACTATTATTTTATGTTATATATATGTGTGTGTGTGTTTGTGTGTGTGTATGTTGTTGTTTGACAGGGTCATCGAGGAACATTCTTTTGGAGGAATGATTGTTTATGTAGATGAATGGATAGAAAAGGTTCCTAGTATCGAGTGGGAAAAGTAGCCATGACAAATTTATGAGGTCAATATCATGTGGATATGAGTTGATATTATGTGTTTATACTATGCATATGTTTATGATATGGACAGGTAATGATGAGAGATACATTAGTGGAATGAAAACAACCTGATATGTGACATGCTAGGATAAGCATGGATGGTAGAGAGACAATGGGAGGGAGGTTGTTTGGTAGAGACAATGTGGTTTTGGATGTGCAGTGCTACAATTGTGCATATGTTGTGCATATTATATAGTCAATAATTGTACCTATGGTGTTGAGATCCTGTTGCATTTACGGTGTTGTGTGCATATTGCATATGTAATGTTGGGTATAGATGGTGTTATGTACATGTTGGATATGTAGCGTTGTGCACATGTTATACTATGTGCATGATGGATATGCAGTGTTGTGTGCATATGGTGTTGTGCCCATGTTGGATATGTCGTCCTGTGTACATATGGTGCTATGTACATGTTGTATATGTCGTGCTATGTACATATGGTGTTATGTACATGATTTCACATGTGGTGTTGTGTACATGTTGCACATGTGGTGCTTTGTGCAGGTGGTGTTGTGTACATGTCGTGCATGTGGCATTATGTACATGTGGTTTCATGTACATGTCGTGCGTGTGGTGTTGTGTACATGGGTATTGAGTACATGTTGTATAGGTGCTGTGGCGTACATCTGGCATTATGTACATGTTGTGCAGGTGACGTTGTGTACATGTGATGATGTTCACACGTTGTGCAGGTGGTGTTGTGTATAGGTGGTACTATGTACATGTTGTACATATGATACTGGTGTACATGTGATATTGTGTGCATGCCATACATGTTGTGTTGCGGGCATGCAATACTATGTATGTGCATTGTGTCGTTGTAGTATCGTGACATGTGTATTCATTGTGTTGTACCTTGTGTAGTACATGTATTGTGTTGTTTCGTACATTGAATGCAGGTGTATGTGTCATGATGTACATTGGGTGTAGGTATATGTGTTGTATATCAGGTGTAGGTGCATGTATGGTATGGTGTTTTATGTCATGTGTGGCGTATGTTGTGTGTATGTGTATGCAATTGAAGAGAAATAAAGGCAAAAGTAAGGATTGATTAAAGGATAAGTATCAATGTTTTATTTTAGTTTTATTATACATATGATCTATGATTTTGATTTATGATGGTTAAATGTGATCTATGATTATGGTTTATGATGATTGCATGTCATTCATGATTTTGATGTATGATGGTTGATTTTTGAGCTAACCAGATGTGATATGTTTATACATGATGATTTCGTCAAAGATCCTAGTTTCACTTGTTGTGACAGTAAACAAAATGGCAAGTGTACATTGGTTACGGGCCACCAATGAGGTATGATTTGAATTCATTTTAATCTATTTTAAATCTAATGGAAATTATGTGCTTGATACAGGATTACATGAACATGCTCAGTTGGGTGGTTTAAATCGACTACAAGAATTAGCAACAACAGTGAAAGGAATTGGATAGGCAGTTGTATGTTGTTAAAGCACTTTAGGAGAAGGGCCATTGTGTGACACTGGTCCCCAATAGTGTACATTGATTTCCATGAGCATGCTATGAATGGTATGATGGTTTTAAGGTAGGGATATGCCTGGATTTTGGACCTTTCGATGCGAGGAAACCTTTCTAAGGGTGGGATCACCAGAGGGACTGTGTAGCATAGAAGGGGATACCCATGAAAATTGGAAGGTGTGTAACTACATAGAAGGGGGTGAACAAATTTCCCGAGGGACTGTGTAGAAGAGAAGGAAAGGCTAGAGAATGTATTTGTTTTGGTTATTAACATTTCTAGATGGAATCAAATGCACATTCCGAGTGCACTGTGGAACAATGAGTCAGTAACTGTTCACTTAGAGGACAAGTGGCATAATATTGTAGCACTGGACATTGGATGGAGATTTGAATTTAGAAATGAATTTTGGAATTCATAGGAAGATGTGAATCCTGATATTACTTCTAAGGTGGAGGTGTGAGCCTCTGGATTCCCTTTTTATGGATGCAAGCATTGTATCCTCTTATTTGTTGGTTTAGCAAATGTGCATATGTGTATATTATTGTAAATACTGTATCAAGATGGATTTATAAAGCTCCATACACTGTATGCTTATTTTTTGGTTGAAGAAAATGTGTATAAGAGTATATATGGAGTTGTGTTGTAAAGCTCCAGTAAATGATATGGTTGTCATGTTTTCATCATGATGTCATTGTAAATACTGCAACGAGTTGTGTCATAAAGCTCCATAGGTAGCATGTTTTATTTGTCAACAACATTGTTGGTTGTAAGTGGCATTGAACATCAAGGATAATGTTCCCCCAAGGGGAGGGTCCTATAGCAGCCCTGGTCAAAATTCCAGCAAAAAATATAAGACTAAGGTCATGGGACACGTATTCTACGCTGAATGGTGGGAAAAACATCCTAGTGGGGTTCACTTCACTTTATTAATGGCTAAGGAAATTGGCAAAGGAATGTAAAAGGTATTGGAAAGTAAAGAGGAATTAATTGACATTTTATTTAAATGGAAATTAGAAGAAAAGGGAGGTGAAAGGTCATAGTTTTCATGTGAGAGGAAAATGAAGGAAAATACTGGAAATTGAAGAAAATAGAGGCCTCATTCCTAGAAAGGCTTATGAGTATTAGTTGGTAGCTCTTTTCAGTTCAACTTCCTTTTCAGTTTAGCTTGTAGCTCTCTCTCTCTCCTCTACTCTCTCTCTCATACTCTTGGACACTTAGAGATTTTGGAGTACTTTTGGAGGTGTGTGGTATACTTGTAGTTTTGGAGTAAGGGAAGCAAAGATCAAGAAATGATGAGTAGGATCAACGGCTACAATGGATTTTCTTTGAATGTATTGAGTTGCATGTATCGTTTTCTTGCTAGTTTTGGTATGCATGGCACATGAATGTGGTTTGTTGGTTATGATCTGTTAGTGGCATGGAGAGTTGTCTAGATTGATGGGGTTTTTTCATAACCTTTCCTGGATAATCATGGTGTTTTGGTTTTATCTTTTTTTTTTGGTTGGTGCTCATTTTCCTTTGGTTGTGGGTTGAGTTACTAATTTCCTGGAAGCCTTAGTTTAACAAATGCTTGGGAAGCCCTGTAACGACTTTGGTTGAGTTACTAGGCTTGGAAGCCTTGGTTGGACAAATGCTCTAGAAGCCTTGTAATAGATTGGGTTGAGTTACTAGTCCTGAAATCCTTGGTTGGACATGTTGAAGAAAAGGATAACTAGGATCGGTATTTGTCAATGTAATTTTTATCTTTGTACTTATCAAGAAAAAGAATTATTATTTTTATAAATGATATGAATGAGTTTCTTGCTCATTCTATAGGTCTAGGAAAGTCAAAGAGTCAAATTTATATTGAAGAGCTCTTCTTTAGCATTTATGTAATGAAAATGAATCAACCTAGTGTAAAGCAACCCTCCATGACAAGAACCATCCTTCAAAGAGGAAGCTTGCAAACAAAGCGATGAAAAGACATCATGTTGTCCTACAAAAATATATATTAAATAACTAAAAGATGACATGTCGGTTCAACTGGATAAGTTGGCTCAAATTGGAGACATAACCACTATATATAGTCAACTTGGGTATCCGCAAAAGACGCAGGAAAATATCAGATTCTCTTTGTAATTATTGGATGGTACAATGAGGACAAAATCTCAGACCTGTCTAAAATATTTTGGAAGTCTTCTATAGGATCTTGGATGGATCATGGAGTATAGAATATCAGACTAGCCTTACAACTTCGGATGAGGAGAAGTAACCTCGAATCCCCTTGAAACCTCGGGTAATTACAACCACACAGAGCTCAGATTCATCTAATGATTTTTAGAGGAAATTACAATGGTTGAGGACCTCAATCAAAGAGAAATGGTTCAGTACTTCTACGAGTACAATAGTCCTATGGGTAAATCCTCTCAACGATCACAACCTTGACATAATAAACAAATCACATGAAGATATCGGTGTAGTGAGGAAACACAATAATAGTATATAATATATATAATATATATATATATATATATATTATATTTATATATATAATATATTATATATATATATTATATTATATATAATGATATATATATAATATATATATATATATATATATATATATATATATATATATATAATATATATATATATATATATATTTATTTATTTATTTATTAAGGAACACTCTGTCTCGACATATCTCCAAATTTCATCTATGGTCTCAGTATAGCAGACACTGTCTTAACATACTTCAAGATATAGTCACAAGCATGGCTATATATTAAAGGAGACATAGTTATAAGATGACCATTTTAGTGAAGGAAGTAGCAATGGTGCAGACCTCAATGAAGGTGTAGCAATGGTGTTACAGTAGTAGTGAATACTTCAGTGGTGCAACAGTGATGGTCTTAATGGAGCAACAATAATGATGATCTCACCAGTGACAAGGAAGAGGAATGGTGTCTTGGTCTTGCAGGGGCATAGAAGGTCAAGTGTCATGGTCTTGGTGTTCATCAATTGGAATATTTATAAGAATAATTACGTGCATGTTTTCCTCTCCAAGAGGGAGAGGTTTTGGCCCTGGCAGAATGCCAACTTCTTGAGTTCTCGTCTCTTTGTTTTTTGTAGTAGTTTAATGAAGTAAACACACACACACACACAAATAAGTAGAAGAAGATCAAGCTAAGATAATTTGTAAAATCACTTCACAAATTGCTATCAAGTCTAGAAGAATCTCACTAATGCCAACTGCATTAGATTCTTTAATAGGACAAATGCTTTAGAGCCCTTGGTGGGATGAGTTACTAGTCTTGGAGCCTTGGTTGGAAAAATGCTCTGGAGCTTGGTAGATGTCATGGATTGAGTTAGCAATCTTAGAAGCAGGGTTCGAAAAAATGCTCTAGAACCCTAGACAACTTGGGTAGAGACCGATTTGGTGATGGTTAGTGATGTTTGACCATGAGGTGGAATCAATGGTTGAGGGTTGAGGTGTTTTGGACTCTGGAAGCCCTCATTTGGTTTTTGTTGGTTTATTCCGTGAGATCCCACATTCATGCTTGGAATATGGCATGGGGGTGACTCTCTGAAAGAGATATTTGGTTTAGCCTAGTCTATGGTCGCGTGGTTTGTGGAAGTCCTTGACCTGGTTGAATTTTGTATATGTTACTAAGAGCTTCTTTCATATTGCATTTGATCAGTAAATATAATTATTTATATTTGGTCTTTATGGCTGTTACATCCTTTTTATTTATGCTGGTTATATGATGGTTATGAGCATGTTTTATGACATTGATGATGTATGGTTCTAATCATGTTTCAATTTGTAAATGAATGAACAATGAATATATGACCTAATAGATGATAATGTAGCGGTAATGTGATAAGGCACCAATGCTTCTTAGTGATTCTCATATAAGTATACCCCTATGCTTGGATTTGTTTTTATGACCTGTAAAATACATATTTGTGACATGTTTGACGAAATGTCTGTCATGGTTGGGCTTGGTTAGGTCAAGTCCTTGATCAAGTTTTGTGTTAAATACTTTGTCTTGGTGTCATTTATTGTCTCATCAAGTTCCGGATAGTGGTTTGCAGACGAGCACTAAAAAGTGGCTTAAATCTCGTAGCCTTTTGCACAAAACTTGTTGAAAAACATTGCAATCTGTCCCTTATAGGCATTATGGGAGCGAGTGGAGGTTCTTAGTCGCATGCATGCCCTTGTCATGGGAAAAACTAGGGGTTTAATTCATTGAAAGGCTAGGTTAACTCAGGGGTTGGGCACCTGGAGTGGTGGATTAGCTTATTGGGGTCTGTAGCACCTAAGGGAGGTATTTGAAGTGTTGGTCTTTCGGTTCCACTTCCTTAACTACACTTATGGAGTTGCAGTTCATCACATGTTTACCCCGGTGGACCGGTTAACCTGGGTAAATGTGAGAGAAAGGCATTACAAAACTTATATTAAATCTTTTTTATACTTCTACATGAAAATGTACCTCACTAAGTTACTATAGAAACGTATATATATAAAATTGATTAATTAGTTAAGTTCAAAATTGAATAAAAGTTTTGTAGGATCAAAAAATGCAATATTAAATAATAAGAAACCTGACAATGCTTTTCAAAATTAAATCACCTGATTCCAAGTAGAAAAACTATTTAAGACAACCCACTTGGTAATCAAACTAAGGTGAATCTAAACTTGGTTGTTGCCAACTAGATTTCTCGCGAATTAATAAAAAAAAAAAACTTTTGAATCATATATATATATTTTGTGCATGGTGCAACTCAATTCACAATATTCTATATTATGAATTATTATTATTCAAATGATATAATTCAAAATTCAAATGTATTAGAGATCAAACCAACAAAAAAAAATGTACATATATTTTCTAACTAATAAATCTTTTTTCCAATACATACCTAAATTAAATTAATTCAATAAAAAATTATCGAAATGTTCCTATTTTATAAATGATGTAAGTAGTATTTATAACTTTGAAACCCTAAAATTTTGTACATTCCACAACTCAAACAAGAACTATCTTCACAAAATTTCATATTACACTAACCAAAGCTTTAATTAATTAGACTAGGCTTTTTCGAATTTGCCATATCACGTATGTTCCACGTGTTTTTCAATAGATCCTGCTATGATATCATTGGCCCGTTACGATTCTTCCTCCAACCCCACTCCGCATACTATGGAACTCCAATTTAAAAAATATAACACAAATTGTGGAAAATTGTCGGAGCAGGAAGATGATAATTGCAAGCTTCTCATCTACCCCTAACGGACAATCATTGCAGTGTGAACGAGTTTTTTAAGTCCATGGAAGGAAATGTTCATGGGGAATAGAGCATCAAAAGCCTTTTTAACTTCATATTCATATTTAGTATAAAATTCACAGATAATTTATTTATATAGAGAGCTATATAGTATAAAATTCACATATTATTAGTCCCTGCCTTTCCGGGATGGCAGGGACTATAGTAACCGATTTGGAATGCTAGCATTACTTCGGCTCTATGACCAACCAACTTGCACGATAACCAATCAATGTTTTGTAACTTAACATAAAGTTCATTTCATGAAACGAAAACCCAGAACAATATTTTATATTTTCTTTTTCTTTTAACCAATCAACGGCTTTTCCATCTTATTTGGCCTCAAAACGAGGCAGACGGGCAGGTATACGGAAAGTTAGGACAAGGTCATTTGACAGTGAGTGAGTTCATATAGCATGATAGTGAGTTCATGAACTAATGCTAAGATTGCATTAGCATTAATCTCCTAACATTTAATGTTAGGAGAACTAACAAAACTTGTACTTATGTTAAACCATAAGTATGCTGGCCCTGACGTGTCAACATTGCCCTTCCCCTTCCGTGTCGAACCATCCCTACAGTGGCGTGTCAAAACGGTAATTTGCATGAGAACAACGGCCTGCCTTTAAATGTTCTCGGTCTTGGCAGAGAAGAAACAGATAAGGCATGACCGCTGAATCCTTGGCAGAGAAGAAACAGCCTCTCGCTTGGCGGAGAAGAAACAGCAGCCTGCTGCTTTCCTGCGAAGAAAGGAACAAAGTGTGAGAATTCTAATGTTATTTTTCCAGCTTTGTTTTTATTAATTTTTCCTTTGATACCATTCTCATTGTTCTGTTATTAACTGTTTACTGTTTACTATACGCAGGCATGACAGTACATAAAGACAAAGCAGGCTGGCTACAGAGCAGCAAAACAAAATCAACATGAAATTACTCAATGCGGACGTATCTTGGCAGCCTATCTATGTGCACCAGGTCATTTAATAGAGAAACCCACACATTTACTACTCGTGGCCGTAAAAATTGCTTACAGTCCTCTCTGCATTCTAGCTACAAGTCGTACCATCTATATTCGTAACCAGATTTCTTTATAGATGTAAGTAAATTTTGTTCAATTCCATTGTTTCTTAATTTCATTTAGAATATGAATATGGCATATATGCATCTACACAAGTAGATATATAGAGGTATCTAAATTATAAGAAAATATCTTTGATTCTTTATTGGTTACCCTATTATTTTATAAACCCCAATTTCTCATTTATTCGATCATATTCAGAATTATAGGCTTATCTAGTTTCTTAAGCCAGAAAATTGCCAGATACTAATTTGGATTAGCCATGTTATACTCATATTATATGGAATAAAAATAGTTATACACTCGTCTACCAAATGGATCTTCCCATTCTGTTATTTTCCTTCTTTGATATTGATTAGTATTTTCAACAGGTTTTTAGCGACTTGGTAGAGGGCTGGGAACTATACGCCCAAATGGAAAAGCCTAATCAGTGGTTTACAAATTAGGCTACTTTTTATAATGTATAAGTACTAATTTATTTAGTTACTTCCCTCAAAGGCTAGCCTTAAGTTGTATCTCAAGTGATGGGAATCTCTAGCCCGAACATAGCCAATGTATGACAAAGGAATTTACATTCCTAAATAATGTTATTGACATACCTAAAACATTCATGCCTTGTTAGTAATAAGTGTGCAACAATTCTAGGAAAATAGTAACCGTATTTATGTACTTCTAGAATACAAATACCCATTTCTAAAACATTTTAATCTGCTAGCTAGAATTATCAAAATTTTCTAACAAATCTGAATTTTTTCTGAATGTAGTACCTTTCATCGAAGTTTTGTCCAGAATCGCATGTTTCAGAGAAACCACCAAGGGAATTGCTGGCGTTGGTGTTGTCCGTCCACGTTTCATGATTTCCAAATGCCAATTCTATGTATTTTCCCTGGCTCACAGCTACCGAGAACGAAGGCATATTTGCAGCGACCAGAGATGAAATTGACAGCAGCGGACATCTTTATTATGCGACAAAAGATGCGAATGCACAGGAGATCAATGATTCCTCTCTGGATTTCGGAGACGATGATGAACCGCTTGCATTCTAATCATAAATTCCTGTAAGATATTCAGTTATAGAATCATATTAATAATCTGTCTTTCGGCTTTCACACATCAAAATTTCAGCAAATTTAATGATAGATCTTCATATCTGTGTTTCCGCTCGAAAATTTCAAGGACTAACAGGCTCTTCATATATTTCACAGATTTCGAAGTATTTTATCTATGTATCAAGGCGAAAAAACACAAGCCTCTGAAAAAAAAAGTGACTGTAAAGATGAAAGAATACCTGATCCTTGACATTACAAGAGCAAAAGGCCCGGGGCGTAGCAGGATGAACCGATGTGTGTGAATGATTGCAGAAGCACGGCGGGGAAGCGAAGGCGCGAAAAAGAACTCTGTGACCCTCGGCTAGCGTGGTAATTATCATGCCAAGTTAAATTAGGCCCATCGAAAAGCTGTGAAATTGCTCTTGCGACCGAAGGAATTGCAGGGATGGAAGCAATTTGGCTTGATATGCCGAAAAATCCCAATGTCAACATACCAAATTATCTTAAAAACCCATCTTGCCTGTAAATTCAGTCGGATTTAGGCGTGGAAGATCCCTGCTCCCATCTCCCTCCAGGTTTGCTCCAGATTTGAAACAAAAGTATGAGTTACTGGCTTGATCTATGTGATACGAAGACGTTTCTCCTGATACGAAGACGGACAAGTCTGTTGGTGTATTCTTTCTGTGCTCCACTATGCCCTGGAACCTTCTCCGCCATAGCCAGAACTGTCCGAGTGCAGATTCCGCGGAAATCGCCTCTAACTTTCGGTAAAAATTGGCACGGGTACTGCAAATTTAGTGCGCAGGGGGCAGATGGGGATAGCAGCCTGTAGTTTTCCTGAGGAAAATGCCTTGCGGAGAGTTGTATGCGCGCCGGATCAATTTGCAGGGGGCAGATGGGGATAGCAGCCTGTAGTTTTCCTGAGGAAAATGCCTTGCGGAGAGTTGTATGCGCGCCGGATTTATTGATCGGAATCGTGGATGCGCTGGCACTGGACACATTGAATCGCTGAGCCTGCCCTTCCTCTGAACCCTAATATCTCTTACACCTGTCACTGGACATGCAATTTCCCCATATCATGTCTTAAAACCATAATGCGCAATGGACATCTACTTAAATATTCGGTGTCCCAGAATAGGTCTCTTTACTCTCAACATAGAATCGGTTGCATTGGTCATGTTGTGATCGAGATAAGCTTAGTTGCAATATTTTCGAAATCATTTGAGAGATTTCATATAGCCTAACTTAGCTTCGACATTATATGTTTACTTTTATTAGGAAATTAGTTATAAATATTTCTCCATCGGTTGAACTCTTTTTAAATCTTGATGTTTTTGTATGTAATCTTGAATAAAATACCATATGCATAGTTTTTTATGTAAAAATTTATGTGATCAGATAAAACTGGAGATTGTCCGCATACTTCTTAATGATGTCTAAATTGATGTTTCATTGAACTTAATATAATTTTGTTTTCGACATTTATTTTCATGTAAGTGTTATGATTTCTGATTTTTAAGGTATTGAGTTAGTTTAATACTTTCTCTGGGAAGTGGCAAGAGCCCACCACAACCTAGAACCGAGTCCTGTAATCATTGTATATTGTAGGAACAGTGTTTTGCTGAAATTTGTAGATTTAAATTTCGATTCAAAGTCGTTTTCCGAAAATATCTCATATTTATTGTCTTCCATTCTGTACTTAAATTACTTGCTATGATTCGCTTGAATCTAGAATAACGTATTGCCTTTGAGCCTTTGTGAACAAAGAAACAGTGTTAATTAATATTTCATGTTCATGAATGATTTCATAATCGCATTTCCACAAGTCAAGAACACTCATAAGGACGCTTTCCAATTTTAAAATGTATGATAACCGTGTTATGAGCTTAATTTGTTGATTCGAATTGGATTATGTCTTTGTTATTTAAAATCATGTACACTTAACAATAACACATAGATCTTATAGCATTGTGTTTTATATGAAATATCCATAAACCATAGAGGTAGAATGATATGGATTAATATAAGTCATGTGTTAATATTTTAGGAGTTGTAGCATAGCTCTGAGATACATTTGAACTAAATATAAACTATTATATAAGTACATTATTAATAATATATTTAATAATGTATATAAATATAACTGAAAAAGATTTCATCTCCGAAAAAATAAAATATATATAAACTATTATATAAATATATTATTAATGATATATATAAATATATATTTAATAATATATATAGATACCTTTAATTAGATTGTAGATATTTAATAATTGAGCAAAATGAGTCAAACAGAACATCCTGCTCCAACTATAAATACATCAAACATTTCAATTCAATTACAAAGGTTGCATTCCATCCCTGCAACGCAATGCAATGTACATTTCTAATCCTCCTTTTTGCTTCATGAGGGTTCAAGTTTTATCTGCCACATACATACTCACTGGTCTCGGTCTCCAATATAATTTCCATTATCATACAATTCTACACCAATTCTCCCGTTTAGTCTGTCACATTCTGAAATAAATTGTTTATGTGTGTATGGTGATAGATTTTGTGGACTGATTGAGCTGAGCTGCTGCTGCTCCTGCTTGTTGAGTGACGTAGTAGTGAGCTCCACAGGTATAAATATGGCAACGGAACTGCAAGTCCCGAGATTCTTCAGTTGTCGTGGGGTTTCTTTTGAAATCAATAGGAACACCTCTACTCCTCCTCTGCCACCTCCATTTCATATCGCAAATCCAAATGGAGGATTGGGGGCTCATGATTGCAACAGCATGGCAGATCCAGCTCCTCACCCTTCATACAACTGGCACCGCCTCGCAACACTTGCCTTTTCTGTGAACAATTTGTCTTCTTCAGCCAAAGCTGCCCGACATCCACTCGCAGCTGAATCTGCTGCCTCATCACTCCGCTTGTTTTCCACAACCCATAGTCGTGCAAGCAGCCATTTCTGTGATCTAGATCTCGAAGACGAGGCGGCGGAATACCAAGACTTCCCTCCCTCTAGTGCCTGTCAACGAAATCATGACATAGAAGACCCACCGCCGGTGTTATCGTGTGGTTCCACTAACGTCTGGGTGGAAAACGGCGCGGCCTCGATTCACATTCCCGACGGAACTAATCGCTGCAACGACGACTACAAGCAACAGCTGGCACTACCGCCGGCCAAGAATGTGTCCGCGGCAAGGTCCACGGAGTCGCGTCTGTCTGTGATACTGTTAGATCAAGGCCTCTTCACTGTCTATAAGCGCCTCTTCGCTCTGTGTTTCGCACTCAACTTAGTTGGATTGATTGCGGCAGTTACTGGCTACTTCCCATACGCTAGAGAGAAAGCCGCTCTCTTCTCCATTGGGAACATTCTCGCCTCGGTGCTCTGCCGAAGCGAGGCTTTTCTTCGATGCATTTTCTGGCTCACAGTGAAGCTGCTAGGCAGGTGGTCATGGGTTCCACTACCGGTAAAGACAGCCGCTACATCGTTTCTCCAGTGCGTTGGAGGGGTTCACAGCGGATGCGGGGTTTCGTCCATATTGTGGCTCATTTACTCGTTGCTTCAAACACTTTCACACCGTGAGAGCAGTTCCAATGAGATTATAGGAGTTGCAATCGCAATTCTGGGACTCCTTGTCATAAGCTCACTCGCAGCATTTCCTCTCGTCCGTCACCTGCACCACAATGTCTAAAAACGATTTCACCGCTTCGCGGGGTGGGCTGCGCTTGCTTTGCTCTGGGGCTTCGTTATGCTCACTGCAAGCTACAATCCACTGGACAAATCCTATGACGTTCGCGGTTCGAGTCTCGTGGAGAAGCAGGAATTCTGGTTCACTCTAGTCATAACGTTGTCTATGATCTTCCCATGGTTGTTCGTGAGAAGAGTTCCGGTGAAAGTGTCGGCGCCTTCGAATCACGCAAGCCTAATCAAATTCCAAGGCGGAATAGAATCAGGCATCCTGGGCAGAATCAGCCGATCGCCTCTGTCGGAATGGCACGCGTTTGGGATTATATCCGACGGGAAGGAGGAGCATCTGATGTTGGCCCGGACCCTCCCACACACTTGTGGGTCCGTGGCCTTCGCTTCGCAGGGTTGCCTTACCTGATAAACATGTATAAAAGAGTGGTGGTTGTGGCAACGGGTTCGGGTATCTGCGTTTTCCTCTCCTTTATGCTGCAGCCTTGCCCTGCCGATGTATATGTCATTTGGGTGGCCAAAGGAATTGAAGAGAATTTCGGAGATGAGATTGTGAGAAAGATAAAGAGTTACCCTGCGGAGAAGATGATGATCCACGACACAGCCGTGTTTGGTCGGCCAAACGTTTCGGAGATGACAGTGGAGGCAGTGCGAAGGTGGGGAGCCGAAGTGGTGATCGTGACCAGCAATCCGAGCGGAAGCAGGGATGTGGTAAACGGATGCAAAGCTGCGGGCATTCCGGCCTTTGGCCGACAGTAATACGAACTCAAGCTACTGTCAAGAACTCGGCATGCTTAAAGCTATAATTTCTCTGCACTGAAAATTCCACAAGTCAGCCATGACTGCAAAACATGGTAACTATACTATAATTTCTCTGCACTGAAATTGCTGGACTGCAATAATCGTCTGAGATCTCATGGCAGGGACTTGCTGCCATGCAGCTCGTCTTGTTTATTTATATATAGACTTGTAATATATAAGTATGAATGATTGTTAGTATAGTTTTTTATTAATGAAATGGATGAAATCTTTTGAAATAAAATTTAAAAGTACATATTTGAGATGGCGGTTTTCAGTATATCCTGCTATGATATCATCGCCCGTTACAGTTCTTCCTCCTAGCCCACTCCGCATGCTGTGGAACTCCTATTCCAAAAATCTTACGTAAAATGTGGAAATTGTGGGACCCATAGGATAAGAATTGCAACCATAGCATCTAGCCGAAAGCCTCAGGGACAATAATGGCAGTCTGAACGAATATTTTAGGTACAGGGGAAGAAAGGTTCCTGGGAATCGCTTTACGGCATCAAATTCCAATTCCAAGAAGCGAAGACATAAGACAACGTACGGTTTTAGTTATTGTGGTTGCGTGGTAACTTCAATGCAATTATGCTGGTTGAACCTGAGGTAGCCTCATAAATATCTAAACGCGCAGTCATTGCCAAGATTTCCCTTGGCACTTCACAAACCCCACGTACAGATGAAGGCTCTTGGACGGATGCAATAAAGCAAATGCAAGTAATAGTTAGGGTCGGAAAACAGAAAATTGGATTGGCGGTCAGCCTTATCATTCATCTAAATGCGTAGAAGTCATTACCAAGATTCCTTTAAAAGGGATTATACACGGCACAATCTCTCACTATTTCATCCAAATACCAATTCTGATCGACAAGTAGTTAGCATCATATTCATCTAAAGGCTCACTGTCACTGCCAAGACTCCTATTCACAGACTCCACCAGTAGAATCTCTCACAGTTTCATCTAATTCTAAAGTGGAGGTTGATAGTGTTGAGAATAATGCTTAATTAGTTATGTAAAATGATGACAAAGTAGCCAACAGATTTTGTGTTCACTGCAAAATTAAAGCAGCGGATTGTTAGGGTGGTCACTACTGGAAAGTGCTGGAAATTAGCTGTAATGCCAATAGATTTATTTCAGAGTTGATTTTAGTAATAGTTTTACTATAAAAGAATGTAGTTAACAGTTGATTTGATATATGAGATTTGCAACATTTCTTAGCTCACACAGTCACTGTATTTTTTTAATTGTTTTATCATTTTTTATTTTTATTTTTATTTTTTATGTATTTTTTCTTCATAGTACTATTGGCTTCTCAATTGGGTTGAAATAATTCATTTCATATTCTACAAGTGGTATGAGAGAGCAGTTAAATTCTTTTGGGTAAAAGTTGTATTGTTGGAATTTCGCCCAAAGTTAATCATTCGAATTCTTAACCAGATGCTAGCTCCAGAAATTTGATGGGAACGATTATGATTATTGGTGCATTAAGATGCTAACCTTTTTGATTGGAAAAGATTTGTGGGAGATTGTTGAATCAGGATATGAGGAGCCAGTTGATTGGAATGCTCTTACAACCAATGAAAGAACAACAAGAAAGGAAGCAAGGAAGAAGAATGCTCAAGCTTTGTTTCACATTGAGATAGCTCTTGATAAGAGCTTATTTCCAAGAATATCACGAGCAAAAACTGCCAAAGCTGCCTGGGAGACTCTACAAGAAGCTTACCAAGGTAGTGATAAGCTTCAGACATTGAAGCGAGAGTTCGAGAATTTGAAGATGCAAGAAGCTGAAAGTATCAATGACTATTGTGTGAGAGTCAAAGATGTGGTCAATAAAATGGCTACACTTGGAGAAGCTGTAAGTAATGAAGTTTTAATTAAAAAAGTATTGAGATTTTTAACACATAGATGGAATCATATTGCAATAATCACGGAAGAAAGTAAGGATTTAAAAAAACTACAGTTTGATGAATTGGTTGGATCTTTGATGTCTCATGAAGAAAGATTGAAGGAAACTTTTGAAGTTGTAGAGAAAGCTTTTTCCTCTAAATTACAAATTACAAAGAATGAAGATGCAAGTAGCAGTAGTACCAAAAGCCATCAAGGTCAAGGTAAATGGCAAAGCCAAAATTATTCAAGAGGTAGAGGAAGAGGTGGCTCAAGTGGAAAATGTAGTTTCAGAGGAAGAGGTAGATTTGATAAGAGAAATGTTCAATGTTACCATTGTAACAGGTATGGTCACTTTGAAAGAGAACGCATATTGAAAGAAGGTAAAAATGCTAATTATGCCCAAGAAAGTGGTGAGTATCCTCTAGATCACTTATTTTTATCTTATGCCAAAGGTGAAAATACTAGTAAAGATGTTTGGTACCTAGATTATGGATGGTCTAACCATATGACAGGGAATGAGAAGTTGTTTTTAGCAAAGGATGGAAGTTTCAAATCCAAGATCCAGCTTGGTGATGATAAGTCATTGGAGGTTGCTGCCAAAGGAGCTATGGAGGTCCAAACAAAAGAAGGTATAAAGAGTATTCATGACATTTATTATACGCCAGAATTGAAGCATAATTTGTTGAGTGTTGGGCAACTCTGTGAGAAAAATTATAAAGTAGTCTTTGAAAATAAGACATGTACTATCTATGATAAGAATAAGGGAAATAGGGTGATCATTGTTGTGCCTATGACAAGAAATAGGACGTTTCCCTTGAGGTTTGATGAACATAATAACAATCTTGCTAATATGGCTTATGAGGATTCAAGTTGGTTATGGCATCTCAGGTATGGGAATTTAAATTTTCAGAGTTTGAAGTTTCTAACGTCACATGCATTAGTTTATGGTTTTCCCAAGATAGAACAGCATAAGGAGGTTTGTGAAGGATGTGCTAAAGGAAAGCATGCAAGGGAAAGGTTTCCAAAGGGTAGCGCATGGAGATTTCATCACCCACTTCAGCTTGTTCATTCAGACATATGTGGTCCTATGCAGACTAAGAGTTTGGGTAAGTCATCATATTTCATCACTTTTATTGATGATTATTCACGAAATTGTTGGGTATATTTTTGAAGGCCAAAAGTGAAGCCCTAGATACATTCAAGAAGTTCAAAGCCCTTGTAGAAAATGAGAGAGGGTGCAAAATCAAATGTTTGCGGACTGACTGTGGATGAAAATTCTACTCAAAATCTTTCCAGAGTTATTGTGATATGAATGGCATCAGGAGGCAGCATACTACAACATACACACCCCAGCAGAATGGCATAGCTGAAAGAAAAAATCGTACTGTGGTTGAAATGGCAATATGCATGCTACAAACTAAGGGATTGAGCAACTCTTATTGGGGAGATGCAGTTTCTACAGCAATATACATCCTCAACCGTAGCCCCACCAGTGCATTGGAAAATACGATTCCTTACGAAGCTTGGTATGGAAAAAAGCCTAATGTTAATCATTTCAAAGTTTTTGGTTGTTTAGCTTATGTGCATGTACCTGATCAAAATAGAAAAAAGTTAGATGCAAAGAGTGAGTTATGCATTTTTATTGGGTATAGTGAGACAAGCAAGGCTTATAAATTGTATAATCCTCTAACTAACAAGCTTATTGTCTCAAGAGATATAATTTTTGATGAAGGGGGAGTTTATGGTCATCAAAAAGGCCATGTTGAGAAGACAAAATCTATTTTGAATGATGATATAATTGTTGATAATGATCATGAGCAACCAGCTAATGTTTCTGTAACTAGTGGCTTAACTCCACCAAGCAGCCCTTCATCAATTTCTTCAACATCAAGTTCAAGTCCAACTTCTTCTCCAAGTTCTACAAGGAAGGTAATAAGATTGAGTGATATTTATGAGAGGAGTGCAAATCAAGCACATGAAGAAAGCCCAATAGATGAGATAGTAAATTTTGCTTTATTAGCCAAGGCTGAATTTGAACCATCATGTTTTGAAGATGCATGTACTAATGAGGTTTGGATGCAAGCCATGCAAGAAGAGATGGATTCCATTCAAAGGAATGACACTTGGAAGTTGACAGAGCTTCCACATGACAAGAAAAAGATTGGCACCAAATGGATCTATAAGACTAAATTTAACAGTGATGGGAGTGTTGAAAGACACAAAGCAAGATTAGTTGCTAAAGGATTCACACAGAAGTATGGAATTGATTACGAAGAGACATTTGCACCAGTAGCACGACAGGAGACCATTAGAATGTTGATTTCATTAGCATCTCATAAAAAGTGGAGCATACATCATATGGATGTGAAAAGTGCCTTCTTGAATGGGTAGTTAGAAGAGGAAGTATATGTGGAGCAGCCACAAGGTTTTGAAGTGGAAGGAAAGGAGAATAATGTCTACAAGTTGAAGAAGGCTTTGTATGGCCTCAAGCAAGCACCAAGAGCGTGGTATGCAAGGATTGATGGATACTTTCAGGAAAATGGCTTTCAGAGAAGTAAGAATGATCCTACCCTTTACTACAAACAAGAAGGTATTGATATTTTAATCATAAGTTTGTATGTTGATGATCTATTGTATATGGGTAGTAGTTCTAAGATGAATGATAAATTCAAAGCTGCTATGATGAATGAATTTGAGATGAAAGATCTAGGCATCATGAAATATTTTCTAGGAATGGAGGTTTATCAAAGTAAGGATGAGATTTTCATTTGTCAAACAAAGTATGCACAAGATATGTTAAATAAATTTCATATGCTTGATTGTCATCCATCCCCTACTCCAAGTGCTCATGGAGAGGTGTTATGTAGAGATGATGGTGCTGATTTAGTTGATGAGAAAACTTACAGAAGTATTGTGGGGAGCTTGATATTTCTAACCCACACAAGGCCTGATATTACATATTCAGTTTCACTTGTTTCAAGATATAAGACAAATCCATTTGAAATACATATGAAGGCAGCCAAGAGGATTTTAAGGTATGTGAAAGGCACTCTAAATTTTGGTATTCATTACTAATCTTCTGAAAAGTTCAATCTTGTTGGATTTAGTGATTCAGATTGGGGAGGTAGTCTTGACGACCGTAAGTCCACATCTGGAAATTGTTTCTCTTTTGGTTCTAGTTTGATTACATGGAGCTCAAAAAAACAAAGCATTGTTGCCCTCTCATCCACAGAAGCGGAGTATGTTGCAGTTACCTCAGCAGCTACACAAGCTCTTTGGCTCAGAAAAATTTTGGAAGAAATTGGAGAAAAACAAGTTTAGCCTACGGTGATTTATTGTGGTAATGTAAGTGCCATCAAGTTAGCAAAGAATCCAATTCATCACAGCAGGACAAAACATTTTGACCTGAAATATCACTTCATTAGAGATTTGGTGCAGAAGAAGGATATTGAATTAAAGCATATAAATACTCAGCGTCAACTAGCAGATATCTTCACCAAAGCAGTTGCAAAAGATCAGTTTTTGGCAATACAAGATAAGATAGTAAATCCTCATTAATCATTAAGGGGGAGTGTTGGGAATAATGCTTGATTAGTTATGTAAAATGCTGACAAAGTAGCCAGCAGATTTTGTGTTCACTGCAAAATTAAAGAAGCAGATTGTTAGGGTGGTCACTGCTGGAAAGTGCTGGAAATTAACTGTAATGCCAGTAGATTTATTTCAGAGTTGATTTTAGTAATAGTTTTACTATAAAAGAATGTAGTTAACAGTTGAATTGATATATGAGATTTGCAACATTTCTTAGCTCACACAGTAACTGTGCTTTTTTAATTGTTTTATCATTTTTTTAATGTATTTTTTCTTCATAATACTGTTGGCTTGTCAATTGGGTTGAAATAATTCATTTCATATTCTACAGATAGAATGTGATAAACGAGAAAACCTATCAGAAAAGCTTTATATCCATAACCTCTTCCATACGATTCCACGGAATATGAAACGGTATGTAGCTTGGAGAATAGTTTGAACTCCAAAAGCTTTACCTTTTATGCATCAAAAGATATAAAACTGACAGTTTCTCATGAGTTGGTAGAGTCGAAACGAAAAAGTGATAGAATCTGCTTCTCTGGAAAGTGAGATTCCATAATAATAATATGGAAAAAATATCATTAAGATCTCATACTTCAATTCTCCATTCATATTTGTTAAGTTTATACATCGATTAAGAAAATGTTCATAGATATCCATAGACTATGTTCATATTTGTCAAGTTTATCCATAGACTATGTAAAAATATCATTTATGTCTCAATATTCTCTGTTCATATTTGTTAAGTTTATGCATAGACTATCATAGATATCCATGGATCCGTATGACTAAGGGAGGTACTTTGCCTCCTATAAATACGATGGATCTCCCAGAGTACAACATAATCTTCCCTTCGTCCTCTTGTATCCTCCTGTTAGTTGTTCTCCTCATAACCGGGAATGTCTCTAGGGAGTTGTAGACGAGATATGGCTGAGAAATTGGCTAGATCTTTCGATGTCTGCAAATGGTTGCTTATTACTTTCACGCTATTGATCTCAATATTTCCTCTGATCCAATGCAGACATGTAACCAACTTTCCAGTACATGAAGTAGTTGGTGTAGGATTACTAGACGAACCCCTTATTGGATTGAGAATAGATCTTGTGCTTACAGATTCACCTCTTTTTCCATTCTCTCTAGGAAATATTACATCCACTGAGCGTCTGAAACGAGCGATCAAACGCAGTCAAGACAGACTGCAAAAACTGCAGAGATCTATTGATGAAGTGAAGGCAGTGGAGGCTCCAGTATATGAAGGAAATGGAGAATTTCTCATGAAGATGGCGATTGGCATGCCATCATTATCCTTTTCTGCAATTCTGGACACCGGCAGTGACCTGACATGGACGTAGTGCAAGCCATGCAATGATTGCTATAGGCAGCCAACTCCAATCTTTGATCCCTCCCACTCATCTAGTTACAGTGAGGTCCCCTGCTCAAGTTCTCTTTGCCAAGCTCTTCCGATGTATTCTTGCAGTGGTTCAAGTTGCCAATACTTGTATACTTATGGTGACCAGTCCTCCATGGAGGGTATCCTTGCTTACGAGAGTTTTACCCTTTCTTCTCAATCCCTTCCCCATATTGCGTTTTTCTGCGGGCAGGACAATAGTGGAGGTGGCTTTACCCAAGGAGGTGGATTAGTAGGCTTCGGCCGAGGTCCTCTGTCCTTTATCTCACAGCTTGGCCAGTCGATGGGTAACAAGTTTTCTTACTGTCTCGTCTTTGTTACTGATCCACCTTCCAAAACTAGTCCTTTGTTTATAGGCCAGACCGCTAGTTTGAAGGCCAAGGTTGTTAGTTTGACTACCCTGGTTCAAAGCAGATCGACGCCAACTTTCTATTATCTTTCGTTGGAGGGAATCGGCCTTGGTGGCCAATTCTTGGACATTCCCGATGGTACTTTTGATCTTCAATTCGATGGGAGTGGCGGAGTTATCATAGACTCCGGAACCACTGTCACATATCTGGAACATACTGGATATGACGCTGTGAAGGAAGCAGTCATCTCGTCAGTTAGTCTCCCGCAGGTTGATGGGTCTAACATCGGATTGGACCTTTGTTTTGACCAACAATCCGCCTCTTCAACTTCAAACTTTCCGACTATAACATTCCACTTCGAAGGAGCATATTTCAATTTGCCAAAAGAGAACTACATATATACCGATGGCAGTGGCATAGCATGCCTTGCAATGTTACCCAGCAATGGGATGTCAATATTTGGTAACATTCAACAACAGAACTACCAAATACTTTATGACAACGGGAGGAACGTGTTGCCCTTTGCTCCAACGGTCTCTGATACCTTGTAAGTTGTAAGCAAGAAGATAGGCTATGGCGCTTAGCGTTTGCTAAGGGTATGGTTTTTCTGTCTATATATATCTTGTGCTACTATAACAGTGGACGCAAAAAACAAGAAGATAGGCTATGGTGCCAATATTTGTTAGGGGTATGGGCTTTCTATATCTATATATTTTGTAATTTCCTACTACTGCTGTAAATGTTTGGACGCAACAATATTTACATATTGTGTATTTATAGATAAATAAAGAGCGTTGTTATAGCCTATTTCAAAATTGTTAAACCCAAGATCTGTTTATGTCAACGGAATAGAGAAATTGAAGGCCATTACTAGGATAACAAGGTCGACTACATATCTTTCCTGTAAAATTGGTTATCAGACTAATAGAAGTTTATCGTAATCAAAATTTAGATATCATATGATATGAATACGGATATACACTTAATTTTTTTTCCCTTCTAAATCATTCGGGATGATGGCACCGGTCGTTGTGAGGTCATTGGAGAAGTTAAAGCTAATGAATCCACATGTAAATGATTGTGGAATATTTATTCAACCTTTTGACAGAGAGGCACATGAGACATGCAATAATTCTAATTTTCTTTGGCTTCTAAGGAATAAAGTAGTTTCTAATGACATGTACATTGCTAAGTTTCTTTGGCTTCTATGGAATAAATGACAGCTGACCTACCAAGAAAAGGTAGATAGAGTGTATTAATTTTATATGAACTTGAACTTAGTGAATCTTTATGGGAGATAAGGAAAAAATTTCCTTTGGACTTAAGCCATTCTATAACATAATTTTATACTAACTATATAACATAACTTTATATCAACTATAAAGAGAGAAAGCTATGACTAGATCATAAATAAAATATTTTTTATTTAAATAATATTGATATGTATTTAAGGCCCAAGAGTTAGCTCAATGGGTCAAGTCAGTGCCTCGCCAATCGGGAGGTCATAGGGTCAATTCCTGAAAGCTCTTGGGGTCAAGTCAGTAAATACGACGAGGGGTGCGACCCCCTTCGGGCTGTGTGTCCACCCTAGCTTTGTCCGAACTTGGACATAGCGGACCCACTGACCATGGGATTCCGTGAACCAGAAAGTAAAAAAATAAAAAATAAAATATTGATATGTATTTAAAAATATATTAATAGCAAAAGAATATTTAGATAAAATATGTAAACTATACATATATCTATATATTATATAAATTAATTGAAAATAAATTCCTATGCTTAAAACATTTCGAACATTTTAATAGTTTTATTATTTTGCATCTTGGTCCATTTTCAAATACATCTTTCTTTCAATTTTGTCTGAAATATAGGAAAGATTTATTGGAATTACAAGTTTAAATTGTGTATTCTACACAATTGAAGAGTCTAAGGGGACTTTCGAGGTGTTGTATCCATTTACTCATTCAAAAATGCAATTTAGACCATAAGAATTTACACATGGTGTGTGTAGAAAAGGAATATAGATCCATATTAACCAAAGGTTTATTTCAAGAGATTTGATCCTTCTTGAGACTTGGTAGATCCATGTTTGAGATAGATATATACTGGTTAGGTACTTAATGTATAAGAATAAGGTATGATATTAGACTCCCCAAAATAAGATAATGAGTTCATGTTAAATCATTGGGGAATAATGTAAGAATTCATTCTATATAATAGTGATAATATAAAAAATATTACTAGATCTCAATTTAAGGAGAATCTATTATGGTATAAGTAATTCTAGAGGATGAAAGAAAATTAAGATATTATAAGGAAGTGGTCAGCTCTAATTTAGAAGATCAAAAGTTTCTCTAAATTTTAACTAGCATAAAGAAGAAAAATCACATTGCTAAAATATGAACTCTCATGAGTTTTAAAGTGAAAGTGAGTGTCATAAAACTCTCAAAATGCTTAGGATAAAAGAATTTTAATTTTTTGTTATAGTAGGATGGTTGAAGATGAAAAGTATTTTCTCACAAAGTTTGGTATGTGTATCCAAATTAGATCAAAATTTCAAAATATTTGTTATAATAACAATCTTCCTGACCTATGGTGATTTTAGAATGCTTTTTTATTACCTTTTTGAAAATAAAAATAAAAAACTATATAAATCCAATTAATATCATTGCCTTCTTAAGATTTGATAAACCAATTATGATATTAGTAGTTTAATTATTATCATATCATCACACAAGCAATATCTATATCTATATCTATATATATATATATAATATATATAATATATTATATATATAATAATATATATATATATATATATATATATATATCATTTTTGAAAATTTTGTCACTACACTTGGCTTGACTAATATATGCATGCCATGCGCAAGTAGGAACACCAGTTATATAGTTTTTTGCCCTTTTTGTCTAAATTTGGAAATTGGATGAAATTCATGAGACAATATTAAGGAAGAAATTTTGATTAGGGGAAATTCAAGTTATTTTTTAAAATCTATTTGAACTCAATCTCATTTTCATATTGATAAGTGTTTTTTATAATTTAGTAGTAGGGAGTCGTGTAACTCATTTTACAGTCAACGTGGAGTTGACATGTGACATTTTGTACTCATTTTGTGCTCAAGTATGCATTGATGCTTAACTATGTCACTTATGGTATGTATCTTACATGGCATGTCGACTATGTGTCTCACTTTGAAGAGTACCTCTTATATGTACATTTCTTATGGGGCATCACATAAAATTATGTTACTTATATATGTGTTTCTTAAAAGTGTGTCACTTATGGGAGTCTATTATGGTGTGTTGGGTATAAATTAGACATAATCTTCTAAACTGAAAAAATTCTCCATATAACATTTTGTGGCTTCATAGCATTCATAAATACAATGAAAAAATATAACATCCCAAGAAAAGTGCATAAAGAAAAAGTTTATTTTGTCCTTTGAAATGGGGCGATCCACACTTCGTATTAATCATCAACTAGGTTTTTCACACATAGCTTAAAACACTGTGTCTTAATACAAGTTGGCATAAGTGAGACTCCCTAAACCTTTGATACAAAATCTACCAAAATAATAAACCTTTGCCACTAACACGGATCTTGGGGGGAGGCCTCCAAGGTCTAAAAGATTGAAATGGATCTTGTGGTGGAGGCCCCCAAGATTTCAAGAATTGCAATGCTAAAAAGAAAATGACAGGTAAATAAAACCAAAAAGATATATTTTTTTTAAAACGGATGATAACTATAAAGGCTACATTGTGGGGGACAATCTATCCTTTTACAAAATGCGACTTGTTATTTATAGCCTTTTTCGATTACAATACCATGGGTAAATTCCATGGGTGAATGAATACCATGGGTGGATGCCACAACACCATGGGAAAATACCATGGGTGGATGCCACTTACAATACCGTGGGTAAATTCCATGGTTGGATAAATACCATGGGTTGATGCCATTTTCTATTTAGATCATTCCTCCCTCCTTAAGAAGCAATGGTCGTCATTGTGTGAAGTTCCCTCCTGTGAAGCCTTTGTTGAATATAAAGAGCCACTGAAGAGAAGGGTTTTATGTGGTTAACCCATAACCATGATGAACGAAGATAAGAGGATAGAGATACCCTGTAATGCTTGTGACCAACTGCGATACTGATAATGTGCAGCCTAACAAATGCACTTTGATGAAGTGTGGGTTTTTGGATGACCCATAACCATGATGTTAATGTTAGGTATGTTCTATGCTAGAGAAATTTATTTCAATTTCTTTTCCACATTAGCAATCACATCAGCATAAATTAAATTGCAGATAGAACATAAATATAAATCGCAAAAGACAATCCAAGACAAGAGGACACAAGATGTGGTGCTAGCTAGGGACAAACCCCAATGGGGGGAAACCCTTGATCAATTCTTCTTTTATGTTCTTCAAAGTTCAACAGAGAAAGTGAGAGAGATAGTACATTTACAATAGAATTCAATCACTTTGACTTTTGATATCGGCATGATATCAGTTGAAGACATATTGCTTCAACTCTTTCTCTAAGGTGACTCGTTCACGTGTCATAGTGCCGCATCTCATTTATTTGCTAGACATTACCATGTGACACCTTGATGTATTGTCACATGTGTTGAACCTTGATGACCGAGCTGCTCTCATCTTCATGCTGCTCATCATGCTAGATCTTCCATGGTCTTATTCATCATCAAGCTGCCCATGCTGATGATCTCATTCATCATTATGCTACTCATGCTCATATCATCATGCATCATTATGCTGCCCATCCTCATATCATCATGTTGCTTATTATGTTGCCCATGATCTCATACATCATGTTGCCTTCCTTCGGAGAAAGATGCTCTCTCTGTTTTGATAGTTCCAACTTTTCTTGTTTTTCCGGCAGTTCTGACAGTTTCAACATTTCCAGCTTTTTTAGCTTTTTCGGCTTTTTCGGATTTTCTGGATTTTCCCATATTTCTCTCTTTTTTGGCATTTTTGGCTTTTCCAGCAGTTCTGGATTTTCCGGCAGTTCCGACACTTCCAGCTTTTCCAACGTTTATGGTATTTCTGGCTTTTCCGACGTTTTCAGCTTTTTCGGTAGTTCTAGATTTTCTCGCAGATCTCGCTTTTCTAACAGTTCTGGAAATTTCGGCAGTTTCAGCTTTCCTGGCTTTTCCAGCTTTTTAGCTTTTCCAGCATTTCCAGCTTTTTCGGTATTTCTGGATTTTTCGGCAGTTCCGGCTTTTCTGGATTTTTTAGTAGTTTCGGCTTTTCCGACTTTTTCGACAGTTCTGGAAGTTCCGGCGTTTTCCGCAGTTCTGGCTATTCCAGGTTTTTTGGCAATTCCAGCTTTTCTGGCTTTTCCTTAGGATCTCTCCTCCTGCTAAAACCCAAAGACAAGTAGAGAGAGGAAGAGATCCAAGTGTGTGTAGAAATGACTTGATGTCCTCTTCTATTTATACTAAAACTTAGAGGTTGAATAGACATGATTGTTGGGCTTCTGAGCCTATATAAGTTGCTGGTCGATTTAACAATTTGTCCATAACATAAATAAATACATAACTTCATAAATACTTATCGGAATAGGATGATGTTTAGATCAATCCTACACCTCTCAATGAGAGGGATCCAATAAAAATATCAACTTCCATAAATAATATGACCCACATGGAGTTTTTCCCTAGTTTCCAATTTTAACACTCCCTCTCAACTAGGGAGAACTCCATTTGTTGATCCATATGTCCAACTGTACTATCTCTGCTACCAGTGCCCTGCATTGCTTTGCTCAACTCTGCTAAGTTGTGCTAGCTCAACTCAACTTTGCTCAGCTTTGTTGGCTATGCTCTACTCTACTAAGCTCTGTTGGCTTTGCTCTGATCTACTCTGCTCAGGTTTGCTAGCTTTGCTGGCTCTACTCTGCTAAGCTCAGCTCAGCTGGCTCTACTCAACTCTTCTCTGATCAACTTAGCTCTGTTGAACCATGAAGAAGAAGAACTGATCGAGAATGTGTCATACCATTCTACGCTAACTCGAAGTCACTCTCAGAGTGTGTACCACTGGTCCCAGACTAGTCGTCAACCGACCCGAAGTCAGTGTCATAATAGGTACAAATCCTACCATTGGTCGCAGACCAGTACTCTACTGACTTGAAATCAGTCTCAGAGTATGTACCATTGGTCCCAGACCAGTCCTCAATTGACCTGAAGTCAGTGTCTTAGTGGGTATAACTCCTACCACTGGTCCCAGACCATTATCATTGATCCCAGATCAATGAAGGTCATCCTAGCATAGGGAGTACGGTAGATACAACAATGCATCCATAGATACTACTATGGTCCCTATCATTATTTCCCTACTCATTGATTAGATGAGAGGTACTTCCCATGAGTCCAAGACTGCATGGGTAGGATGCCTCGATAGGAGAACTTAATCAATCTTGTCCTCACAGGAGAACTAATCATCCTACTTCACAATCTCCATGGAGAACACATCATCCAGGCCTCACAGGAGAACTAATCATCTTGCTACACAATTGTCATGGAGAACAAATCATTTAGACCTCACAGGAGAAATAATCATCCTGCTACACAATTGTCATGGAGAACACATCATCCAAACCTCACAGGAGAATTAATCATCCTGCTACACAATTGTCATGGAGAATACATCATCCAAGCCTCACAGGAGAATTAATCATCTTGCTACACAATCATCATGGAGAACACATCATCCAAACCTCACAGGAGAATTAATCATCCTGCTACACAATCATCATGGAGAACACATCATCCAAACCTCACAGGAGAATTAATCATCCTACTACACAGGAGAGCGAATCATCCTATCCCACAAGAGAGCAAATCATCTTGTCCCACAAGAGAGCGAATCATCTTGTTCATAGGGAAGCAAATCATCCTGTCCATAGGAGAGAAAATCATCCTGTCCCACAAGAGAGCGAATCATCTTGTCCCACAAGAGAGCGAATCATCTTGTCCACAGGAGAGAAAATCATCCTGTCCAGAGGAGAGCGAATCATCCTATCCCAGTGTGCACCACTAGGGGAGGGTGAGTCACCCTGTGGTCATATGTTGCTCTAGTAAGAACCACAAGCCCCCAGAGCTCCCAGAGCTCAATGTATACAACATGCAAGACCCTTGGGAAAATCACAGATTTGATCTTTCCCCTAGGGCTTAGACAAAGTGTAGCGACCTATACATCATCTCATAGCAATGGAGCTTCCTTGATCATAGACTTACCATATCCTAGATAAGGTAGTATATGATGTCTGTTTGTTGGAGCGAATGTCGAATATGGGATTCCTCAATAATCGAATCCCACCTTTGGTTGTCATAGAGAATCACAGTGGTACAAAAAGCTCACTTGACGAGCTTCCCCAACCAGGGAGCTTCATACGAGATCATACTCGTAGATATGTATCCGGTCTTAGCGGTGCTTATAACAACCATCTTCTACTTCCTGCTATAAATGAGGGCTATTTATAGCCAAGGATAAAACTAACCCTTGTGAGTGTTTGACTTCCCTCATTATTGTTTGACTTTCATGACATTTCAACTCTACATGACTCTTCAGATTACAAGTGTGTCTCTTGGACTTCCACGTTACATTATATTGACCGACACAACATGGCTCACAATAGTGATGTGGCTGACATGACTCATGACATGATAGTGCTGGTATGTTCATGCTGCTATTATGGGCATGTCGAGCTTCAGTGTTGCAAAGTGATGGATGTCCTCATGGTGTATCACAACTTCACCTCTCAATGGCAAGGTGTGCAGAGTCTTCGACAATCACTGGGTTCTCTTGATGTTGCATTTGCACGTTGATCCTTGCTTGTACTTTCACATGCTTGACATGTTCGTCCGTTCCTAGAAATTGCATGTTTGTCCATTCATCCACCTGCGAACACATCTTTGCATGGTCGTTCGTATGCGAACACATCTTTGCATGGTCATCTATTTGCGAACAGATCTCCTTACATGGACCGTTAGTTCGTTCGTTCATGAACTTGTCATTTTGTATGTACTCTCCTTGTTCATCCGATGTTTCATCACGTCGTGTATATTCATGTACCTGTAGACACTCATGATGAGATGACATCAAATCCATAAATCTCCTAGTCTAGCATGATGAATGATCGTTTTCGAATGGAGGTGACTAAAAGAGAGGAGAAGGTTACGAAACCACGCAAGGCAAGTTTCTAGTTGGGATGGGAGCTTCAGGAATTGTTGATGAAAACTATACAAAAGTTACTGGGAGACAAAGATGGGAATTTTGGATCGGTAGTAATTGTCCGCGGGATCTGGCTCGGCTAGAGGGAAAATCTACGCAATTTTTGGGAGAAGTAATGTGGGCTGTAGGAGGACTGGGCAAGCTAGATCTGTGCAATTTCTAGATTGGGTAGGTAGCAGGAGCTCGGTAACAAAAACTACGCAATTCCTTGAGGGAGCTGGTAGCGGGCTGCTGGGAGCTGTTGGCGAGAAAATTTGCGTAGTTGTTGGGAGGCTGACCTACTTACCACCTCTGCACATTTTATAAGCTAAGCGGCTTGTTGGGTTGTAGAGGGCTTACTCATGAAATCTATATAGTTTTCCAGGTGAGTAGCAAGCCAGGTGAGCAACGCGCCGATTAACTAGTGATTGGTTGGGAAAATTGCACAAATTTCTGAGGGAGATAGGGATAGACATTGATTGTGTCTGTCCAGCCTATCTACGCAATCTTCTTAGTCAGCAGAGTGGGATTGTTCTGTAGCCTCTGCGAATTATTTATGGGAGTCAGTCCCGGGCTGACTGCCCGGTCAAACTTTTCAGTTGACTAGCAGGAGGTTTGATTGATGAGCTTGTGAGCAGCACAACTTGAAATGGCTTGATGGATGTTTCTTCACTGTTCTGGGTGATATTCGATAGAGTCGATGGCGAGGTGAAGGTCTGGTTGTTAGAGGGTGATTTGGTTGTCAGAACTTCAACAAAAATGACTAAGCATGTGAGAAAGTGAATTTGAACATACACGACCTTGCAAACACACACTCACATGACAAGATGCCTCAAACCATCAGCAAAAATGGGTCACTATTTTCCAAATCAGGCAAGCACAACAAAATTTCAGCTTGATCATAGTGTCTCAAAATCGGGGAGGGTAGTTTGGCTTGTGAGTTGAAAATTTTTAGAGTATAAGTTTTCATCTTTGGCGTTGCTCCACTATCAACAGTCCTAGACAGTACCCTGGTGGAGTCATACAGGAACACACACATTACTCCACTTCCAGCGAGCCTAGTCAATACCCCAATGGAGTTGCATGCTTCACCTCTCTGCGTAAGAAGCCTTTCTCTTCTTTCACCTTTGTATTTTCAAGAGGACTATGCATTGGCACTTATTTGTTTTTCGGCGGAAGAGGGATCACGACTTATTGTGAGTGGAAGAGGTTGTTCCGTTAGAGAAACATATAAGACCTGTGACATAGGTTTGCTCATTTAGATATTTCCCCTTCTCTGTTTCTACAAGTTGGATGAGCTTGAATACATAGAGTAGAAGGATGAGTACAGGCATGGGGTTTCCTAGTGTGGACACAAGTTCATGGTTGGACTGAAGTTCCCCTTGCATATGACTCATATTTTCCATCAAGACTTCATCGGTTGAAGGTTACAACCTAGCATAGAGAAGACGTACGCAAGACTAGCCAAGTGATGTTGTGTCACAAGTCCCTTAGATTTCAGCCACATACTCATTCGAAAGCCAGAACTCAGTAGATGGTAGAACTTATTTCTAGAAAACAAAAAATATTAAGGTATCAATCAAACAAAATAAAACAAAAAATAGTAAGAAAAGCCAACACAACAACAACGAAGAAAAGGAAACAAGAAAACAAACTAAACCAAGTCAGCAGGAAAACAAAATGCATACTACAAAGCAAAGACAAGCGAAAAATGAAAACACTACTTCTACTGCTACGCTAAATAGTCAGGGTTAAGTGAAATGAAATTTCTAGTGAAGTCATCGTAGGCATACCCAACCTGCAGCCACAAATATATGAGCGATTAAAATAGATAAAAAATAGTGTGCAACATAAAATGCAAAAACTTGACAAACTTGCACACGAGAGAGAAGGTCTTGCATGTGGGTAGAAGAATGTGTCACAACCACCCAACACACATTCTTACCTCTTTTGTGAATACCATTTTTCAAGAAACCTCGGAGGCCTCTTGCGAGTGTGTTGTTCTACACTAGGTTTCTCAGCAAGTG
Organism: Pinus taeda; assembly: GCA_000404065.3. Taxonomy (NCBI): domain Eukaryota; kingdom Viridiplantae; phylum Streptophyta; class Pinopsida; order Pinales; family Pinaceae; genus Pinus; species Pinus taeda. The sequence goes on from APFE030880533.1 coordinate 42,616, forward strand.
CAAGGAAGGACTGAAGTTGTTACCTAAAACATGACTCACCAAGTAAGATTGTTCCAACCATTCAACAATTGGATCATAAAATTCATAATGGTTGTTTTGAAAGATTCATGATCTTTGAGAAGATGGATTCCTAATTTGGGAGAGTGGACCACGATGGGAATTTGATACAGATAGATAGATATGGTCATTCTCATTGGTCATGTCAAGATAGTGAGGTCCTTCCATAGCCATCAGTGCAAGCCAAAGTGCCTCACTTGCTTGATAGACGTTGAAGAAGAAAGATCTTACACGGTGAAGATCATAGGGCACGAAGTGACTTTCATTGGATGTACTATTGGGAAAATGATAAACTACATGACAACCACCCAAGATAGAAGAAAAATCAGGCCAGTTGGTTGAGATTGCAGATTCCTAGTTTTACATGAACAAAGAAAATTTTTGAACAATTGTATGAATGCTCTAAATGAGGGAACCAAGTTTGTTGTGCGCTAGACATGATAAAACACCCACCTGCAACCGGTGAAAAATTTCACAGGCATTATGGTCATCACTTAAATATAGAAAGGATTCCAGCACTGTGAATGTTTGAAACCAGTTAGGGTGTGTTGCAATAAGAGTAGCTTGATTTGTGCGATAGATTGTGCACTTGTCACCACATAGGGAGATTGCTGGTGTGATGAGTGGGCAGATTTGACGTGCAAAATTTGCAAAAAGATCAAGGGATTGATTACGAGAGAGAACATCCGATAAGTATGATTCTAGATAAATATAGTGTTTGAGATGATTAAATTCGTTGTCCTATGATTCCATGAGGGATGGACACTCCCAACCAGAATTGGATGTAAGGGAGGTGCATGAATATAGACATGCTGTAACGAACTCATGGATTTGATCATTATCGAAAATCTGAAATTTTAAAATATCACACCCAGAATAGTAAATATTCTTTACACAGGGATCCACATCAAGTGAAACCATGCAGATAGAAGGATTGTACGTGAGAAATGAGATCTGATTTGGTTTGATGTGCTTACCAGACTCGCGAGATCCTAACATAACCATCAATGGACGTTGAAGCACCTTGACTCCTTTGCATGTCCTGGAAGTTTCCAGAATTGAAAAATTGCATTTTGAGATGTGAACCAAATCATGCATGACTTGAGGATGATTGTTGTTACTTATTTCAAAATTTCTTTTAGGATGACAACCATCTCTGTCACAGGCTTCATCAAAATTTTCAGCAAGCTGACTTGACGAGTTGTCTTCATGCAACACACAAGATGATAATGAGTGGGAAGAGTCTTGTGTGTTGATACTATTTTCATCATGGAAAACCTCATTACCTTATATCGATCGAGGAGATAAATCATAATATTAAGAAGAAAGAGAACGTGGAATATCTCTGACACATGTTTATGCGCTATGAATGATAGGACACATGAGCATGTGAGGTGCAAAGGAAGCTTCCATATGGATGTCTGCTTTGACCGGTGCGTATTCTAGATCTGAGTTAGAGTGTACATTAGATGATAGTAGATCATATGATGTGTTTCGGCATTTATCACAACATACAGAAGCGTGGGAGTGATGACAACCCAAGACTGGAGGTTGATCAAAGAATTGATTGTGTATGATGTTTCACCAAGATTCGCGGGTCGAGAATCGATCAAGAATGGAAGCTCAATGCTTTGAGAGGAATTGATTGTGTCTTCACCATCCTACTCCTCCGCTTGTATGGTGAGACTACCTTTTCACACGACTAAAACTGGAGCTAGCAGCTCAAGAATTAAGAGAGTTCGTGTAGCTAGCTTGTGAAGCAGATCACTAAAGCGAGTTGTGGTGCAAGGAGTCATCAGTCTAGATGATGGAGGATGGAAGAGATGCATATTAGAATCAAGATTTTGGTTATGAATAATGATATCCTCTTGCGGAATGGAGGGATGAGTTTTCACCATAGGCTTTCCTTACCATTATGGAATTTCCTCTGTTGGGGCACGAGACAACTAAGCAGATGGGTTGGGAACATGTTGCACATATTTCTCAGCTTTGTAACCACTGCGAGGGGGTGCCCACTGTGCAAATTTATTTGCTTTGTGGTTGCTATGAGGGGGAACCCTCTTTTGGGACATGAGGTGTCTCGTGATCCGCAAGAGTCAAGGAAGAAGGGAAAGCAAGAGGTTCACTATTTTGGGAGACATGAACCAAATGGTTCTGTTAGAGCCTTAATCTACCTTAGGCTGAGAAAGGTAGGATCCAGGGCCAACTTCAAACCACGCTTAACCTGCTAGATAGCCCTACCAGGTCGGGAGAGGGTTCTCTCCTATCAATCTCAGCAAAAATATGATCACTAAGGGCTTGAGATGACTGATATAACTACTGACCTTAGGCAAGGTATGTGTGCAAAGAGTTTGATTGAATAAAATGATGTTTTTGTTGGCTCTAATGGAATGGAATATTTTGGGTGCAGGGAATGAGGCTCAGTCTTGTAGAGATCTTAATGGGGCAAGGTAGGCAACTGATTTGGCACTTCAAATCAAATGAGATGGAGGGATTAGATAGGTTAGGAGCTGAAGAGGGCAACAAAATCCATGGATCCTCTTCAAACAATTGGAAACATCAAAAACTAAAGCAAACCCTAGGTAGAGCACTGCAATTTCAATGGATTCTACCTTCGCTCTTGTTTGATTTAGTTAAGAAGAAATAAGATAGATAATGTCATACATAACACATAAGTAAATTGAAAAATACATAGGAAAGAACTGTACCAAAACAAAATGCCACATGAATCCCAAAGAGTGCTGCGAAGCTTGGTCTCTATTCCTTAGCCAAAACTGCTGATATGAGTATACAATGAAGATCCTTGCTTTCTCAAAAGTCCAACCATGCTAATGACTGAAAAACCACATAATATAGACAAACCATGGCTCATCCTAGCCTCTAGGGGTCGAGCTCACAAGTTTAGGAGCTATTCCAACTAATTCTAAACTAACAACTAGAAATTAGGTAGTGGAACAACATGCCTCTAGAAACGAGGGAACTTATTCATTCAGTTTCAAGCAACTTTTTATAGATGAATCCACCTCCATAAGTGAAAATTTGACATATTTATATCATGATCCATCAATTTACCTTAAATTACATCACAATTTTGACATTAATAAGGTGAAAAAGTCAAACTGTTAAAAGTTAGGCGAAAAACAGAGTATACTTGGTCAAACTGAGCAAACTTTCCCCTATCTGCTGCGCTGATTTCTCTATGTGTAGCCCCTGTTTGGAGCCACTTTTGAAGGTCTTCGTAGTGCCCAAATTCATTCCAAGTGTGCTTGTTGGAAAGTTTTGCCTCTCTACTTTCCAAACCAAGTGGAATTTTTGAATTTTGCCTCCATTTGCCCCTCAAAAGTTCAATTCTCCCAACACTGCTTCCTGTGTGTCAAAATAAGGGCAATAAGGTCATTTTTAAAGTTTTTTTGACCTTTTTGAGGGCTCAAAACCTGTCAAAATTTATTTTCCATTGGTAGGAAAGCATATTTTTTCATTCCAAATCCAAAAATGCTGAGTTTTTGTTTTGGAGGCTCCTATCAAAAGCACGCGCTAGGTGGCGCGACACATAAAGCAGAAAACTCTATTTTTTGTGCCAAAAATTCCAAAAATGCAAAAAGTGCCCCAAATTTTTTTAAATTTGGGTTGAGTCTTCTCCATCAAGCATTGTGTTGGGCCAAGGAAACCTTAGCCAATATCTGAAGTCTATTATTCTCCTTTCGCCTCCTTGATCCCTCTTTAATTTTGCCTTTATGCTACTGATTCTCACCTTGCAGACTTTGTTTCTCGCCATGTAATGATATGCCATATGTCTACAAACTTTCTTCTCATTTTTGGACTTCTCCAACAACCTCTCTAAGTCGATATTAGCTCTTTCAAGCCATTATTCCCAATCGGCATTGATCTCTTGCTCAAGTGAAGTGAGCTCCACCTTCCTCCTTTGGGCAGCTTGGCGATTCTCCTGAATGTTTTGCAACTCCATAATCGCTTGCTGATCTCCAAGCTGCTTATTTCTTTGCTCCAAGTACTTTATTATCCACTTAGCCCTTTCCATGTTGAGGGACAAGGCATTGATGTCTGCCTGCTGCTCTTGGATGATTTCTTTGAGATTTGAGCTTTGCGGGCCCACATTATTTATCATCATCCTCAATGTGAATGAAAGCAGTCTCCCACTCACCTGATGGTCCCTCATCCTATAATGGCCTCTTTCCTTTGTCTTGAACCTGCTATGATGATGAAGGAAGCGAGACCCCTTCCACCCCGGGTGGAGATAATACTCGCTTTGCTGCTGCAAACAACCATCTAGTGCCCTTCTGATAGGTGACAAACATAGGCATACTAGTGGTTTGTGTCTCATGACCCTCATCTTGATATGAAGGTTCACTTGTCTCATGCAAAGCCTCTGAAGGTCCCTGAGGAGCTGTGAAAAACTCACGAGAAATGAAGTCCTCCCAAGTGATGCCCTGCAAACCAAGCTGATGGATGACCACAATATTAATGAGAGAAAATTGATAAATACTTCTGAACTATTGCTGAGGAGTCTTGCGTTGTACTAGGGTCGTCATTTTCTCAATTTTTTGGCACATGAAGTAGCAGAGATTCATCACCCTCACCTTGGTAAAATGCATCAGAAACCTAATATGATAGGCATACAAATGAGAAAATCGGCCCTCACAGCTAAAATACTTCATTATTAGTTTCATCAAAGGAGCATAAGAATCTTTCAGGTGCCGAAAATGAAAAACTCTGCTGAGTTGTCTCAAATAACCGGGCTTGATGTATGGTTCATAATGTTGCCTATCAATTTGCTCCCTCTTGTTCTATTGCTCTCCAATATTAGGAATAACAGTTGCTAGTGAAATAGATTCTGGTGTTAAAGTGAATGTTACACCAGCTAGAGTGGCTTGACCATCATGTAAATGAAGCACAAACAAACGAGCCAACTCATGGTGAAACTGAATTCTAGCAACCATCTCATAGAACTCATAGCAGGACTGGTGTTGGAAGCAAGTGATGGCGAGAGGGTAGGCTTGTAACTCAACAAGAGTAGTAGGTTCTTCTCGAATATGTTTGCCACCTCTATGAGGCCTCCTATGCGTCTCCTCTTCACGATCATATGAAGGATCAAACTCCATCTCCACTAGTAAGTGAGTTTTCTTGATGAGTATTAGGAATTTATGGTGTTTTTTGATTTTATGCCACCAAGGGAAAAGGATATGAGGGACTGTGGAGTGAGAGAGTATAGGGATTTTAGGACTGCTGGGACAGGGTTTTGTTAGGGAAATAGGGGATTAGGGAGTGATATTAAGTTTAGGGACAACACTTTAAGGTTTGAGAATTTGTAGTAAGGGTTTGGGAAATGGTAATTGGGGATAGGGATAGAGATTTTTTGGGAATATGGGAGTTAGGGAATGGGGGAATAAGGTGAGAAAATGAGTGAAGGAGTGAAAAGGTGAGGGAATGAAAGAATGAACTGGGCAGCAAAATAACCAAAGCAAACCCTAGGCAACAGTTTCTTGGGAAATGGCAAGAAGGTAGGGTTTTATTTTTCCTTTAGACAATCATCATAAACTTTATGAAAAACTCCTTTAATAGCAATGAAGAGATCGTGGCTTACTTGCACAATAGGAGTCATGAACAATTTTGGCAATTTGAGATAGTTGTTGAAGAAATTGGGCTTGGAAGATCTATGTGCCGCGCCTCAAACCTAGTGCGCCACGCCCTGTGTGTGCGTCATGCCCATTCAATTTTGCACTAGAAATTGCAGCCCTATGTGCCGCCCCTTCCACCAAGTGCGCCGCGCCTTCCACCCAGTGCGTCGCGCCCTGGTTTTGCACATTTTTTTCCAAGTTTCTCTCCGTTCGCTCAAACACAACTTCCACTTCACTCACTTGAAAGGAAATGAGCTCTTAAATTGAAGAAATCATTTATATATAAGGACCTTTTAATTTTTGTTTCATAAAAACACACTTTCATAATTTTTGGAATATGACTTGACATTTCAACTCTATTTTTTAAGCTTTTGACTTTATTTGAGCTTTTTGATGAACTAAATGACTTGTTTTTTGTTTGCTTTGCAGGAGGTTGGAGCTACTGAGGCTAGGGAAAGTGACGAGGTTGCCATTGAACTGATTTACATATGAAGGAAATGAAATTACATATACAATAAAACCTAAAATACTCTGTTTTTCCTCAAAACAGAGTTTTGAGGAAAAATACATCTTTGAGCACTTGATTATAAAATTTATTGATACTGGAACCTCCTCATATGCATGCTGACTGTTATTGGACATTTTAAGACCTTTTTTGATGAAACCCTAATGAAACCCTAGTCCTAATGACAGTGAAACCCCAGAAGAATGGCTCTTGAAATTTTAAAGACAAAAAGGTGACTGTATATGATTTTGATGAATGAACATGGGCTAGCAGTTAAATGACATGAGGGAAACTATAGGGGAAGCTACTACAGTCAGATGATCCATGCTCCTAATGGAATGCAACTGATTGGGCGGGACACCTAATATGTAATGCAATAAGAGGATTTGGTCTATGATGGAGGGACGAAGATACCGACACTAACATTGGCTCCAATGGGGATGGTAGCCCCTTGGAGGTGCCAAGAACTACAGATCTCTGGGAAAGCATGCAGTGCCTTTGTCCATTGGGCTATGGAGTCAATAACTTCGACAAATCAAAACCAAACTCTTGACTTAAAGACTCAATTTCAGGATTGACATGTGACTCAAAATTGACTCATTTTCAAGACTCAAATCGACTGAAAGACCTAACTCTAACAAACCAAAACAAAACTAAAATCAAACCTCTGTTTTATAGCCTTTACCTCGGGTCCCAAACTGAAGAATGAAAACAGTACACACTTGCAATGGAATTTAAACAAACCGGTATGTATAATGATGCATATGACAGCAGAAAACATTTCACAAATAGTATCGTTTGAGGAGTTGACGGTTGACCGGACCACCAGGGTAGTCTTCGCCATTCATTTCTTGCAAAAGGAAAGCATTCTGGCCTCTATATGCAGCGATCCTGTAAGGTCCTTTCAAAATATTTTCAAACTTGCCATGTTTACCTTTCTCTTCGTTCCTTGCATCCCATTTTAGCACTATGTCTTCTATTTCAAACCTATCTGCCTTTTCCTTTCGATCATATATCCTCTTGATTCTCTCTTGCAGGTTGAAAGTGTTATGAAATACCTCCTCCCTAGTTTGCTGCAAATGAATCATTTGATTGATTCTTCGCTGCAAACTATCATCTTTGCTGCCTGCTTCTTGTAGAAGTTTGACCACCAGGACTGCTAAAGAGGTCGGGAATACTGTGTCGACAGCGTACACAAGCTCAAAAGGGGACATGCCTATAGATTTCTTTTGACTTACCCTGTCTGCCCAAAGTGCATTGACCAACTTTTTGTGCCAAATTTTCTTGTTAGTTTCCAATGGTTTTTTGATAATGTTGAGAAGAGATTTATTTGAGGATTCCACCAATCCATTGCCTTGTGGGTAGTAGGTAGTTGAGTGCCCCAAAGTAATTTGATACTTATGAAAAAAGTCAATCATTCTTTTAGATTTAAGGGCTGCTGCATTGTCAGTGATCAGCTTCTTTGGACAGCCAAAACGAGACAAAATGTTGTTTTCAAGGAATGAGATAATTATTGAATCAGTGGCTTGCCTCGTGGGAATCGCCTCAATCCATTTAGTGAAATAATCTTTCACTATGAGGATCCACTTATGCTGTGCTGAAGAAGAAGGATGGATCTCACCATTGAAATCAAAACCGCACTGCTGAAATGGAGCACTTACTTCAATGGGTTCGAGTTGTAAACGCTGCAACTTCCTTTTACCTTGAAAAGTCTGACATTTGTGGTAGCTGGCTACTATTTTGTACACATCAGCAAAAGGAGTTGGCCAATAATACCCCACTCTCAAGATTTTATTGGCTGTTGTCTTCCAGAAAAGATGGCCACCGCAATCTCCCTTGTGAAAGTATTCCATAACCTGTTTTGCCTCTACTTCCACTAAAGAATTGAGCAAGACACGACTGGGGTCTTTCCAATAGAGTGAACCATTCACGATACAAAATTTTGCAGCCTTTAATTTCAGTGTCCTACTTTTGTTCTTAGCCATTCCGGTTGGTGATGACAGATTTTGGAGTACATAAACAATGTCCGAATACCAAGGAGAAAGAAGGAAAATTTCTGATACCTGAGCGGGCAGATTCTCTTCATCTTCCTCGGACATAGCAGAAATTAGATTAATGTCTAGGTCATGAAAATTTGACTTAGCCATTAGTTTAGCTAGCCCCTGTCCTTTAATAAGCTTTTTCGGTTTGATCTCCACATCATACTCCAACAAGGTAGCAATCCATTTGTGTCTTCTCCCCTCTGTATCTGTTTGCACTAAGACATCCTTAATAGTAGCATTAGGGACATAAGCAAGGATGTGAGAATGCAAAATATAAACCCAAAAATCTTTTAATGCTTTTACCAAAGCAAGGTCCTGTTTTTCAATAATATTGTACTCTAATGTCACATCCCTTATGGTTCTGCTGAAAAATGCAATTGGTTTCTCGAGTTGGTCTCTTTTCTGCATCAAGACCACTGCCATAGTATGATTCGAGGCAAATGAAAACAAAATAAAATCCCGTGTATAGTCTGGGCTGATCAAAACCAGAGAAGAAGAAAGAGCTAAGTTCACCAAATTGAAGGACTTAACTGCTTCTTTAGTCCACCTTACTGCACTATCTTTTTTGAGCATGTTTATGATTTCCCTTAAATGTTTTGCAAGATTGGGCACAAAGCGATGTAAGAAATTTATCTTGCCATTGAAGGATTGGATTTCTTTCTTACTTCGTGGAAAATAAATCTTTTGAATGGCCTCCACCCGAGCTAGATCAATGTGGATGCCCTTTTTTGAGATAATATGCCTGAGAAGCTTGCCTTCATCCATGGAAAACAAACTTTTCTTTGGATTGAGAGATATGCCATACTTCCTACACCACTGAAACACAATCTTCAAATGATAAAGGTGATATTCATCCGAGTTAGAAAAAACTGTCAAATCATCTAAATAAACAACTAGAAAGACACATTTTTCATTAGCAAATGCGATATCCATCGCCTGCTGAAAGGTTGCACCAACATTTTTCAATCCCAAAGGCATCTTTGAATAATGAAAAGTTCCCCACGGAGTGGTGAATGTTGTTTTGTCTCTATCATCCTCATGGACCAGAATTTGGTTATAACCCAAATACCCATCAAGTAGCGACATGCAGGATGCTCCAACTACTCTTTGAAGTATGTGATCCATCTTAGGCAATGGATAGTTGTCTTTCAAAGATACTTTGTTCAGATTTATAAAATCAATACATAGCCAAATCTCAACTGTTTTCTTGCACACGGGCACCAAGTTTGAAATCCACTTTGAAAATCTTATGGGGACTATGATAGAAGCTTTGTATAATCAATTCACTTCCTTCTCGATTGAGGGCAACAACTTTGGATTTATTCTTCTTAGCTTCTGACGAAAAGGCTTTTGATTTGGCTTAATCGGGATGACGTGATGAATTATGCTTGTATCATATGACTTCAAATCTGAATAATACCAAGAAAATACATCAGTAAAAGAGGATAACAAATTGATATACTTTGCTTGTACCTATGGAGGCAATGCCTTTGATAACTTTACCATCTTAGGATTTTCAGCTGATCCAATGTTCACATCCTCAACTCCTTTCTCAGTTGGCAGCAAGCTCAGTTTTCTAGCCACATCATCCTGATCGAACAACTCCTCTAAAGGTATTAGAACTTTAGGAATGATGTTGTCTTTGAGCTGTAAAACTTCCACCTGATTGACTTCTATATACGCCTCACCATCATCATACTCCACATCAATAGAAGTGTCTTTGAATTTACCTTCATTTTGCAGAAATTCATCGATCTCTTCATCATCTTGAAACACTTACCAATACCTTTGATTGTCGGGGACAGTGGGGAGATGCTTCACGTGAATCTCAAACTTGTTGTTTGAATTCATCAGAATTTTCAAATTACTCGCTGCTGTTGCAAGTGAATCCACAATGACATTCTGAGCACGGGGGACACATGTCAAAATGTAATATGAAAATAATTTGAAGATATCCAACATCGCATTGCGGTAGGCCCGCATTCGAGGATGCTTAGCTTGGTATTCCCCTTTCACCTACTTGATAACTAACTCAAAGTCGCCATACACTGAAACCCTTTTAGCATTCAATTTTCTAAGAATTTTCAAACCAGAAATTAATGCTTCATATTCAGATTCATTATTTGAACAGTCAAAAGCTGATTTATAAGAACAGATCCTTACATTGATTGGCACTTTATTTGGGGAAAAAATAGGGTTGCGTATCCAAATGTCAATTCCAGCACCTTCCCTTCTTACCGCGCCATTAAAATCCATGCTCCACAGGACTGCTTCATCCTCTTCCAAATGCTGAAATTCTGTTTGTTCTGTTTCTCTTCCTTGCTGTCCATCAATATGTTGCTACTGTCAGAAGGCTGATTGCTCAGCAATACTGTGAAGTCTTTGTCTTTCTTGCTTTAAAACCTCTCTGAAATTTTTAGAGATCTTGAGAATGTGTTCTACTTCCACTACTTGGCTATTTGTAGGTTTTAACCCCATACAGAAATTACCTGCATACGAATTCTAAATCACAGAAAAATAAACAATGCAAGAGCATAACACATAAAAACACATATGCACAGAGATTTCCCCTGGATCCCAAAACCGAGACTACCAGCTTGATTTTTCATTATGTTCCTTTCAATGTTACAATACATATTTATACATGCCGAAGCATCAAATACCATGGACCGAAAAAAATATTGCATCCAATACCATGGATCGAAAACCATCGCGTCCAAAAAAACATGTGCGAAAATCATGCACAAAACCATAGGTGGGTCCGCCCAACCTAACATAGGGTCCAAAACTAAAATTTTCCGAGGCGCTGCCCCGAACCCCATAAAGTGGGGTTACGGGT
>APFE030880533.1:73061-108702 GCA_000404065.3 Pinus taeda
TCACAGAACTCATAGGAGGACTAGTGTTGGAAACTGGTGATGGTGAGAGGGTAGGCCTGTAACTCAACAACAGTAGTAGGTTCTTCTCGAATATGTTTGCCACCGCTATGAGGCCTCCTGGGTGCATGTACCTCTATAGGAGAATCAATGTGTGTCTCCTCTTCATGATCATATGAAGGATTAGACTCCATCTCTGCTAGTAAGTGAGTTTTCTTGATGAGTATTAGGAATTTATGGTGTTTTTTGATTTTCTGCCACCAAGGGAAAAGGATATGAGGGATTGTGGAGGGAGAGAGTATGGGGGTGTTAGGACTGTTGGGATAGGGTTTTTTTAGGGAAACAGGGGATTAGGGAGTGATATTAAGTTTAGGGACAACACTTTAGGGTTTGGGAATTTGTAGTAAGGGTTTGGGAAATGGGAATTGGGGATAGGGATAGATGATTTTTTGGGAACATGGGAGTTAGAGAATGGGGGAATGAGGTGAGAAAATGAGTGAAGGAGGGAAAAGGTGAGGGAATGACAGAATGAACTAGGCAGAAAAATAACCAAAGCAAACCCTAGGCAACAGTTTCTTGGGAAATGGCAAGAGGGTAGGGTTTGATTTTTCCTTTAGAAAATCACCATAAACTTTATGAAAAACTCCTTTATTAGTAATGAAGAGATCGTGGCTTACTTGCACAATAGGATTCGTGAACAATTTTGGTAATTTGAGAGAGTTGTTGAAGAAATTGGGCTTGGTAGCTCTATGCGTCATGCCTCAAAGCCAATGCGTCGTGCCCTGTGTGTGCATCCCGCTTGTTCAATTTTGCACTAGAAATTGCGGCCCTGTGCACTGCGCCTGCTGTGTGCGCTGTGTCTTCCACCTAGTGCGTCGTGCCCTGACTTTGCACAGTTTTTTCCAAGTTTCTCTCCTTTCACTCAAACGCGGCTTCCACTTCACTCACTTGAAAGGAAATGAGCTCTTAAATTGAAGAAATCATTTATATACAAGGACCTTTTAATTTTTGTTTCATAAAAACCTACTTTCATATTGTTTAGAATATGACTTGACTTTTTAACTCTGTTTTTTAAGCTTTTGACTTTATTTGAGCTTTTTGATGAATTGAATGACTTGTTTTTCGTTTACTTTCCAGGGGGTTGGAGCTACTGAGGCAAGGGAAAGTGACCAGGTTTGCCATTGAATTGATTTACATATGAAGGAAATGAAATTACATATACAATAAAACCTAAAATACTCAGTTTTTCCTCAAAATAGAGTTTTGAGGAAAAATACGTCTCTGAGCACTTCATTATAAAATTTGTTGATACAGGAACCTCCTCATATGCCTGATGACTGTTATTAGACATTTTAAAACCATTTTTGATGAAACCCTAATGAAACCCTAGACCTAATGACAGTGAAATCCTAGAAGAATGACTCTTGAAATTTTAAAGACAAAAAGGTGACTGTATATGATTTTGATGAATAATCATGGGCTAGCAGGTAAATGACATGAGGGAAACTATAGGGGAATCCACTACCATTAGATGATCCATGCTCCTAATGCAATGCAGCTGATTGGGCAGGACACCTAATATGCAATGCAATAAGAGGATTTGATCTCTGATGGAGGGATGAAGATACCGACACTAATAGGTTTAGCTCATGGCTCATGAAGTAAACGTCCATAAGTGGTTTAGAAATTTCGTGACAGAGGTGAAGGAAGTGGGTAGCAATGTCCTCAACTGATTTGTGAGGCTTCATTCTTAAATGAGAGATTATTTCATAAACATCTTGGTGGTCACACTCATCGAAGGCTTGATGGAGCTCCTTGAGGAAAGTGAGAAGGGAATGGATGAAAGAAGGTAGCAGGGTATGACACCACTGATTAGAAAACAATTCAAGGGTGAGGAAGAAGAGTATGTAAACAAGCTCATCAATATCAATTTCATGAGATTCACAAAATGAAGAAAATAAAAAATGTGCTCGGTTATGGGTGTTCTGTCCTCATGGTCAAACTTTAACAAGAACAAGTGATCAATAAGTTCAATGGGGATTGATAGGTGATTAAGGGAAAAATGAGAGAAACACCCCAAGAGAACAAATTGTGTATGATTCATTGGGTAAGAGATTCAACCCATATGTACGGGCTCAACTTGTCATCTAGCCCTCCTTCTAGCACCAAAATGTTGACAGTGTTAGACCCACCAACATCATGGGATCTCCTTGGTATGAAGTCCCAACTAGACCTCACACCGTTTTGTGTAGGAGTCCCACCTGGTACAATGGCCTGGTTTCCATTATCTTAAAGATATGCCTTAGCTCTTGCTTGTCAACATGTGAGAGTGGTCCGCATTGTCTTTGAATAATGAAGTTTGTGTGCCTAGTGAGTGATAGTGTTACTTGTTTCAAGGTTCTTTCACTACAGAGAGAGAGGGTGGGAGTGAGTCTCAAGTCGGATGGGAGGAAGCCCCGACTCTGTCAGAAACAAAAAAAACAACAAGAAATGCACACCTTCCAAAAGATAAATCCACATGGATGCGGCAGTCACAACACACAAGGGAAGATATCACGTACAACACTTGGTAGGTCAATCCATGAGAGTGCGACGATTGTTATAGCATGTTTACGTGAAAGGTTATGTATAATGTCCAAGGAGGTAACCCACACAGGAAGGACAATGTTAATAACTTATACAACACATTTTCATAAATATATGTATTAGAATAGTTGAATGAGTTCAATTATTTAATACAGGTTAAAGCAACATGTAGTACAAGTGTTCAAGATAAATCTTACAAATAATTACAACCTGTGTGAAAATGTGATGGCCTGTTAGTAGGCTTCTGAATTAAGAGAAAGTTCTAAGACACATAGGTACAACATTACATCACTAACCCTGTAGGCGGGGCATTGGAGCCACTGATCGCTCCTCAAAGAAAAGATTCCAAACTCTCAAGGCTATGTGGGAGTAGCCAAGGTGAAAAAGTCCTTTGCATGTACAAATGAGGGCTATTTATAGCCAAGGGTAAAACTGGCCCTTGTGACTGTTCGACTTCCCTCATGACTGTTTCACATTCATGACTTTTCAACATTACATGACTCTTTAGATTACAAGTGGGTCTCTTGGACTTCGACACTCCATTACATTAATTGACACAGTATGGACCACAGTAGTGATGTGGCCGACATGACTCGCGACACGACTTGACATGATATTGCTGGTATGTTCGTGCTGCTGCTGGTGTGCATCTCGAGCTATAGTGCTGCTGAGTGATGGATGCCCTCATGGTGTATCACAGCTTCACCTCTACATGGCAAGGTGTGCAGAGTGTTCGATGGTCATTGGGTTCACTTGATGTTGTGTTCACACGTTTCTCCTTGCTTATACTTTGGCATGCTTGACATGTTCCTCCGTTCGTGAAAATTACATGTTCGTATGTTAGTCTGTCCATGAACACATCTTTGCATGTTCGTATGTCCGCGAACACATATTCGCATGGTCTTCGATTTGCAAAAAAATCTCCTTTCGTGTATTGTTTGTTCATCCATTCATGAACACATCCTTTTACATGTACTCTCCTTGTTCATCCCATCTGTCGTTCTGTCATTTCTATTGATGTGGTTGTTTTGCAATCACTCGTGACGAGATGAAATGAAATCCATAAACCTCCTATTCTACCATGATCCATGATCATTTTCGGATGTAGGTGACCAGGAGAGTGGACAAGGCTAAGAAACCACGTGAGGCAAGTTTCGAGTTGGGATGAAATTCTTGCAAAAATTTAGAACCCCTAAATTTGAGCTCAAGATATCTTTAAATAGTTTATCAAAAGAATTGAGAGAGTCATTAATGCTCCAGTATTGTCTCAACTAAAAAAGACAACCTATAATAAAACAATTGTTAGTGATAATTTAAAAATAAAATTATCAATTTAGATGAACTGTTGCAAATGTGGATCCGTTAGGCATTTTCCATCGTTGATGAACTTCTAGAAGTAGTGCCAACTGAGGAGGATAATGAGGCTTGATGTTCATTTGAAAACTAAAGACATTTGTTTGCAAAGGTGGAAGAAATTGAGTTGCATGTTCCATAATAGTCTTCGTTACTTGCAATTAGCTATGTAGTTTAATTAAAAACTCCCAAGTCAATTCAAAATACACTTTTGACAACTACTCGATTCTTCTACTACATTTTGCATTTTTTACTTTACTACCTTTCTTGTAATAATTTTGCCTCTAGAAACGTATTCTTTTCATCATTTGAAAACAAATTGGATCCCTTGAGTGACTGGGTGATGGATTGGACAACTAAGCTTACAAAATTCAGGATTCATTGGGGGAGGAATACCATACCATGTGTGTTCATATTGGGGTATTTATATTGGTGAAACAATGACATAATATATTGTGCATATAATAGGGGGTAAAGGGTTTTATATTGGAAGGCATAAAAAACAGAGCTCAAAGTTAATGAAAATATATAAAGTCGTGTGAAAAATGTTAATGAAAAATGTATACCTAAAATATATAGCAAAGTAGTGTTTTTTTTTTTAAATTGGGAAGGTGTATTGGGTTCATATTGGTAGGGGGTTAAATAATGTGATTTTTAGAGGTATTTTCCAATATGTAGTCAAATTAAGGATATTGTTTAGTATACTATGAATGTATGTTCTATGTCATAGGTTCATTGAGTGAAGGCCCTATGGATTGAAATCCTATCAACATCATTTACCAATCTTTCAACCAAATGTAACTTGACCTTTCACATATGGAGAGTTGTAGATTTTTTCATTTTACTTATCTTTGGAAATTTAGGATAGAATCTCATAGAGTCTTCTTTCCATTCTAGGGGTTCACTAAGCTTACATTTGGCATCATCATATTGACTTTCAATATCAAAAGCTTCATTAACTAATGAATAAACAAGCTTATTTTGAGCCCATATAAAACTTATCTTGCTGCAAAGAAGTTGATGTTGATGTTGAAGCTATAGGTTTTACTCATTGGCTTTTTGCTTGAATTTAGAAAGGCCTAAAGAACTTGCTTATGCTTGTTCTATATTTTATTGAAACTCATTTATTCTGTCATCCTTTTGTTTGATTTCTAACTCATATTGACCTCTAATCAGTGTAACATGTGCCTACATCTATGCTTGAAATCATGAAGATTTTTTTCTAGTTGTTGAATTATTTCTTCTTTATTCTTGACAAATTATTTAACTTAGACTACTTTATCTACACTGGAAATAGTGCAAGCTCTCGCATATTGGGTTATTTCTTCAAGCTCCTCATGAAGGGCCATTAATGGATCTTTCCATACCATTTATAATAGGTAGATTTTTAATTAGTGCTTGTTGTTGAGACTATCATGTCAACAACTTTGATTTTCTTTCCACTATTATTTAAAATGGATCTACATTAAGGACTATAAAATATTACAATTGGTGGGATTTCCTCAACATTTAACTAAACAACAGAATTTGGAGATGCTAGAATTGTTTATACACCAAGTATATTGTTGATAGGTTTTTTGGAGAGGACTCCTAACAGTGCAGGGGAAGACTTAGAAGAATCATGAGATACACCCATTGTTTGATGTGCAATATTATCATGAATATTTTATTCAAGCATTGTTATTCCTTTTCCTAACTATAATGGTGTTGAAGTAATCTCCACAAATTGTTGTCATTCTTAGAGATTTCATTAATCAATGGATTAACTGAAGAGGTATGATTTAAAGAACCGACATAAGAGATTTGAATTGGACTAGGAGCTTGAGGTGTGACCTGTGTTGAAAAGATGACAAAATTTTCTATGGCACAACACCTTTAGGTAATTTGAGCACATGAAGTGGTATGGTATACCTTCAAGTCTCTATGAAAATAAGAAAATGATGATTATTGTTTAGGGACTAATTATTTGCTTTATTGAAATTGAAAAATAAGAAGCTCCACATAACAAGTTATCATACTTGTTGGTTTCATGGAAATAGATTTTGATATGTGCATCATTAGCTATATTCTCAACTATTTTGGAAGGATCATGAGGCTTGGAAGGAATGGTAGCAAGCTTCAATTCATGCAAATCTTGGACTTCTTTCTCAATGTATTGGTAATTTTGAACAGTAAACAAATTAATTTGTAAAGGGACATGTGGCCAAAGATTTTTGGAGGTTTTCTTAACTTCAAGGGTTATACAAGTCCTCATAGTTTGATAAGAAACTTCTCTTGATAAAAACTTGTCATGGACATAAAGGGTCAAAACATGTGGAAAACCATTACTTCCCCGAACTCAAATGTAAGTAAAAATATCTTATATGCAGTAATCCCCAATTCTTTTTCAAATAATCAATGGTAGCAGAGGACATTGTAGGAAGCTTGGAACTGAAAATGACTTGGTACAGAGGAATCATTACGAGATGACAAATGTGGTAGAAATTATCAAAATAGTTTTCTTCCCATAATATATTTTGGTAAACGTGGATGGGGAGGGGGTTGGAAAGTGTTCATTTTCCATCCTATACATGGGAAGTCTAAAAGAAAACAAATGGAATCCATCACATACGAAAACATGTAAAATAGAAGGTTGTGACTAAACGTTTGTTTCTAATGAATATTAAGAATGTGCTTGGCCCAACTATTAGACAAAATTTGGGCCCATTTAAAAGTATAGCCATT
Organism: Pinus taeda; assembly: GCA_000404065.3. Classification (NCBI taxonomy): domain Eukaryota; kingdom Viridiplantae; phylum Streptophyta; class Pinopsida; order Pinales; family Pinaceae; genus Pinus; species Pinus taeda. The sequence goes on from APFE030880533.1 coordinate 79,722, forward strand.
GAAATCCTTTCAATGGGAGGGAGCTAGTATACATGAAATTGTGATACGTTTTGAAAGGTGAACAATCGACAAAGTATAAAAGAAACAAAGTAGAAAGGAGATGCTAAGGGTTGGATGACATACAGGCCATAATATTATTCTTTGTGCTTATTTGAGTCACTTCTCCATTCTCTAATCAAGCCAGGCATTCATTATCATTTACCTCGCATTCCTTTTTAACGAAGACGTTAATAAATTGGGAATTTTAAAGTAATTGTCACTTAGGAGAATGATACATACCATGAATGTGTTGTGGCTTGAAAGAACCAATAGTAGTTCCTCGTGAGGTGACAAATTTCCTTTCGATGATGTCGACATTTTCCACCACTCAATGGATCATATTTGTATAGACTTGGTCACGCAACATTTCTTTTCATGCAAGTTTTGGCAGAATCTTTGTTCATTATTTTAGAAGTCCTATTGTCCTATTAGTCCTTAGTTGCCACCATTGGAGATTCAAAATATTCTCCTTGAATTTCTTCCTTAAGAAATTCATAGATGGCATTCCAAGACAAAACACTAGAATCTCTTGTGCACACAATATTTGAGAAAAGAAAGGTGCCCAACACTTTCTCATCTATAGCTTCCTTGAATAACCTCTTGAATAACCTCGTTGGTTGTTGCAAAGGAGTTCCCTGCTCTGCTTTCACCTATATTGCAGTTGATACAAAGCTATCTGCAATAATTGTTCGTTAAAAGGAAAACAAATATTAGAGGGTTTTATCATAAAAATAGGAAAACAAATATTAGAGGGTTTTATCATAAAATTCCCTATAACTGTGACTTATTCTAAGTTAAATCAATCAAAAGAGGCATAAAGATGTAGTAATGCAACAATTAATAAAGTTACGAGGATGGTATGTACAAAATTTAATGTGTTGCTTTCAATTATTTGAATTGGGTGACAACGATAAGTGGCACAACTTTATTGATACAAAAGGTGAGTTGGCATATGAAAGGGGTGGTTACGTCATCTTGAGCGTTTTGATCCTGGAAATAAAGAGGAAGCATTCTTAATGAATGATCAAGCTAACTGGGCTTCGGGATGTCATGTAGTGGGGACGAGTGTGCTCCATTAAGAGGTTACGTAAGCATTGAATACATGTAACAAGTCAACCCGGGAGGTCTGGGTTGACTAGGAGCAGACAAAGATGCAGAGTGTGACGTTCAATGTCTAATGCTAAAGTGGAGGAAAAAGAACTGTCATAAGATGATGAGCTATCTCAATGCTTGATTATCCTGGCCTTTACGAAAAAAATGAATAATACGTTTTTCTGGGGAAAGGAGAGACATAATGATGCGTAAAATAGGTAGTGTGAAGGACCAATAAAAGGTCATCCCGAAAGGCGGATCCCTAAATATTTCAAAAGAGTGCAACTTGTCAACGGTTCGCGGAAAACCCTTTAGGAAATATGTCCAGGAGGGAAATAAAGAGCACCAAAAGAAAGTCTTATTAAAGAGGAAAAGGTGAAATACTTGGATTTACTTAGCTTGTGCTTTGACTTTATTAAATAAAAAATCAAATTTAAATCAAATTAAAACTTAATCGAATAATAATATGTAAAAAAATAAAACAAAAGGGTTTTTTAATTTTTGTTTAAGGATATTTTAAAGTAAATTTAAACTTAAAAATTTTAATAGGTTAATGGTTTTTTTTTAATTATGATATTCATATAAAATTGAAGGTTGTTGTTTAGCACAACCACGAGGATTCTTTCAATAAGCATTTGACATATCATGTGCATTCATGGTATACTAAACAATATCCTTAATTTGACTACATATTAGAAAATACCTTTAAAGATCACATTATTTAACCCCATTCCAATATGAATCCAATACACCTTCCTAATTTTAAAAACCCCTACTTTCACTACATATTGTAGGTATCCCTTTTGTCATTAAATTTTTTTATACCCGTTTATATTTTTACATTAACTTTGAGCTTCATTTTTTATACCTACCAACATAAAAACCCTTTACCCCATAATATATGTTCAAAGTATTATGTAAATTTTTCCTCAATATATATCCCCCAATTTGAATGCACGTGGTATGATATTCCCCCCTATGAAGCCCCTGTGGGTACAACATACCCCTAGACAAAAATCATACTATGTCGCTAAATAACTTTTGGAAACGACTTACAACTCGTAAAAAAATTGAAATTGGGACTCGAATGGGTGAACCATTGATTCTAGTGGATTGTCATTGCATGTTTTCGAAGGTTAACATCACAAGGGGTTGTCCATATTGATAAAACTTTCTCAAAGTTGTAGGATTGAAAAGTGCATAGTATTCACTGAAATATGCCAATGAAAATTTCTTGTGATGTATAAACTAAACATATAAGGTTGTGGTTAGGTGGAGCAAAAGGGATGGTTATTAAGGTGTTCAGGATGATATGTGTGAGTAACTTTAGGAGATTCAGAGATATGGAAGAAAATTAGTTCCTAGTTCAGTTGCACACCTACAAAATATGGTTTTCAAAGATATAATAATTCAAAAGTATCAAAGAGGACTAACATAGATGAATTGAAAGAAATAACTAGGAAAAAGGTGATTCCTCAAGTTGCAAGGGATTATACAATTAACCATTTAGGTACACATCATATCTAGTATGCTAGTTATAAATTGTGGATTTGATATAAAAATACCACAAATTTTGAGGCCCAAAATGACCCTCTATTACATAGGATTTAGATTGACATCCATCATACCCTTGCAAGGACAGTTACATTATGGTTAGTTGCATGCAATCAACAAGGTTTAGAGGTTTTAGTTAAAGAAAATCCATAAATAGGAAGTCTAGTGTATTTTTGAATGTCTATGGACCTAATTCGAGGCATCAGAAGTGGTCACTGAGTAAAATAAAGGGATTACACCCATAATTGGACACATGGATTTAAAGAATGATCCAAATGAATATTGTGTTAATGAATATAGCAAGTGCATGACAATACATTTTTATAATGTGAATGGAAATAATAATTTTCCAATACAATGGGGGGCTTCTTACTAAATCTATTAAGAATATGAGAAAAAACATTAGGGACATGTGGCACATAGTTAGAAGAAGACAATTGGATAGTAAACCATGGAAGATGAAGCTTTGGACTGATATATTATTAGAGAGTGCACCACTTCATAGGATGGGATTTTATCCCAAGGAGAATCACGCTTGAATGGTGTTTTGCTTGTATGTAATTATTTCCTTATTCTGTTAGCCTCCCTTATTTATATTATATATAAGGGAGGATCTAGTGTTGTGGTATATTTTTCCATCAGTGAAGAATATTCTTTGTATTATCTTGGATAATTATCGTAAGGAGAAAGACAGTAGGTTCATAAGGAAAACTTATTACTATGACTTTAGGGTGTGTGAGGAAATTGTAGCTTAAGAAAAAGGGAGAGAGAGATGTCTTGTATGTTTCATGGAGAGAATTTTTTTTTTGAATTTTAGGTTTTTTATTCTGATGCTAGGGTTAAATTTCTATGCATATAGATACTAAGAAGAACATTGTCACAAAAAAATGAACGTCACCAAAGGTGGCATCGAAAAATTGTAGGTGTTGTGGTGACATTCAAGGTTTGTCACCAATAATGATTTATAATGATGGATGGTGATTGTCACCATTTCATATGAGCAATGGTGATGAGCCTTAGCCTCCGCCACCAAAAATATTAACATCAACAAAGGTGGCGTTGCCAAAAGTATATGTGTCGTGGTGTATTGTAGTGGCTGTAACATTCTCCAAAATTTTGGCTTACATCCAAATTTCGGAACCTTCCTTGGTTTTTCCTTTGATGGTTACAAACACTCGAGCTCACCCCATGAGCTCTTGTGAAGTATTTTCACCCTTTTTCTTTTTTGACTAACGGTATTTGGCATATTTATTGCTTTCTCATGCTTGCGATCTTGTTCTAGTGAGCTTGAAAGTTTGTATTTGTGTGTTTGGGTTTTCTTCGCTATGTAAACATCTCATGTACTCACACACAAAGTTGTAAGCAGTTTTGTGCAAGTGTCGTCACGATTTTCCGAAGGTCTATATCAAGTATCGCGCTTGTCTCATTCAACTCTAGTACAATCTTATTGTGGTCATGTTTTGTCTTCTTGTATTGGAGGTCTGTGTTTTCTCATTTTCGAAGTATGCTAAGTGTATGATCAAAATGTTAAGTCTACACAAGTTCAATTGCTTTCAACACTTAGTCATCTTCCTGAAAATCCGTTTGACCATACAACCCTCTTCCACCAGATCTCAACTAAGTTGCATTGCGTTGTCTTAGCCCTTAATGACCTTGCTTTGCTGCCGAGAATTGCACAATGTTTGAGTTTTTCCTCCAGGTTAGTTTCATCGCGCAATATGGGGTGAGCAGCATGTCTGCCTCCTAGAACTGTGCATAAACTTCCTCCATGTCCAAATTAAACTACGCATTTCTCAAGCACAATCATCAAGCCTCCTTTTGGTCTTCCAAAACCCTGCACTGCACCAAGAGCTTAGTTTGCACTGATCTTCAAAACTATGCAGACATGTCATGCTATTCCTCTACTGCCTTTAGAAATTACAGAGACATGTCCAACACACCTCCTACTTCCTATTCTACACTGCTCTCTAAAACTACACAAACATGCCAAGTTGATCCCTCTGTTGCTAGTCCCGCATTATTCTCCAAAACTGTGTAGTCACGTCTCGCAGTCTCTCTACAGTTTGTCCTACACTATTCTCCAAAATTGCACAATCATTTCTAGCAGGTCCTCTACTTCCTATCTTGCACTGTTATCCAAAATTGCATAGTCATGCTCAATAGGTCCCTTGTAGCCCTCGCATGCCTTTATCTTGAAAACTATGCAGAACTACCCAGTAGGTCTAGTGTAGTCTTGACTTTCCTTCCTTCTAGGAATTGCACAAAAATGTCACTTAGGGTCCCATGTTACAACTTCTGTGGGTGTCCTTCACTATGCAATTATGCCTCCTAGTGATCACTGCATAATTTTACTTGACATTGCAGGCTATCCTCCTGGAGTTCCTCATTCAAGCCTGAGCTGCACTCTATGCTATATTAGTGATTTTTCCTCCCTCCCTATCACTCGAAACACGAGAAAAATGCATCATGCTAGACTAAGAGGTTTTATATTTGTCCCATCATGAGTGAATTGTAGGAACATGTACACTGATGGATCATGGAGAGACGACGAACAAGATGAAGGAGTCACATGCTAGAATACTTGCTTATAGGTTGATGAACATACCAAGAATATCAAGTAACAAGTGAAAGGAACATATGCATTGAACCATCATGCAAAACCAAGACCATCGAAGACCTGACAACACTATGCCATGCAGAGGACAAGAAAAAGAACACCAAGAGTACATCCATCACTCAGCAGCGTAGCAACTTGACATGGACACCACAGTCAGCCAATACATGTTAGCAGTGTCATGTCGAGTTCTGTCATGGGATATCTTAGCCACAACACCATTATGGGCCATATCCATTATAACTCAATGAAGTCCAATGGATGAACACAAGAAGTTGAAGAGTCATGTTAGTTGAAAAGTCATTGGAAGTTGAACGGTCATGAGGGTAGTGCAAGAATCAGTCAAGCATCATCCTTGGCTATATATACACTTCCCATTGTATGAGCAAGGAATTTTCACCTTGGCTCCTCTTACCTACCCTTGAAAGTCTGCAGTCTGTTCTTTGAGGATCATGGAGTGGCTCTAATGTCCCACTACTAGGACTAGTGATGTATGGTATACAAATGTGTCTTGGGAGTTTTTATTAATTCAGAAACCTATTAAGGACATAAATTTTTCATGCATGTTTTGTAGAAGTTTGTAAGACTACTCTTTAAACATTTTTAATTTATGTTTTCTTAACCTGTACTGAGATAGTTGAACTACTTTGGCTATTTTAGTACTTACATTGTTAAAGATGTGTTGTATTTCATATCACTGCTATCTCATTCTTGTGGACTAATCCATAGGATAATAGATAGACCACATTTATGTATTGGCTATTGACTCTATCACATCCTTGTGGACTACTCTACAAGTTACTTGACAGACCATATTTGCTTTCTAGTTATAACGAATGTCATCCATGTGGACTACTCCATTGTGTGGTGTACTTGTTATCCCCTTCACCTTGATTTTAACAACTATCACATCCGTTGTAGACTATTCTGATGGGTGTTGGACAAACCTTTATCGTTTGCATGTGTCTCTCCCTGGGTGGTACTACTACCTCTCATTTGGAGGCTCATTTTACTATTCCCCTTTGTAGTATGATAACCTTGACATAGCCACATTACACAATCACCAAGAACATGTATCTTGCTTCTTGAAGATACCAGCTTAACACTATCATCTTATGACAACTAGATCCAAGGCAGATCTCTAAGTATATGGTAACCGAGCCTTCATACCAGATGTGACTCCTACACCAAATGGTGTGAGGTCTAGTTGGGACTTCACATCGGGAGATCCCCTTGTTTGAAGGATTTCCAGCACCGTTAACAAAATGGCACTAGAAAGAGGGCTAGACAATAGGTTTTACCCGTAGAGTCTGGTTTGAATCTATTATTTAAAAATTTCTCTTTCTGACATCATAATCCTTAGATGTCTTTCTACAAAGTTTGAATGTACCATCCTAGCAGCATTTATCCATGACCTATTCAAGTTAAATTTCAGTGGTGAGGGTGAACCATCTTTTCATGCACATGTGCACTAAGTTATAAAAATTTTCCTACACCATAAGATAGAGTACACATATGTTTGGGTTGTATTACTCACCTTCACATTTGAGGGTCATGCTCAGTTAGTGTTACATGTTACCCTTTGCCTCTATCAATTCATTTGCTCAGCTTGCTGAAATAATGATTAAAACGTTCGAAGAGTATAGCCATCGAGATTTATGTGAAAAAATATGTTGTTTAAGTATGGAGCGTGATGAATAAGTTGAGGACTTTTATAATCACTTCCTTCCTTGAACCTCCTAATTTTCCTTCCTCCCTAACCCTTGTGGATCATGAGGCACCTCATATTGTAGAGGAGGAGCCCAACACCCCTTTTGTTCTGTGTCCTCCACCCTTTCCAGTCCTAATGTCAGTGATCCCATCCAGTGATTACAGTGCTGAGAAATCTGCATTGCGGGTGCCCGGTTACGATGATTGCAAAGATGAGAAATCTGCGCAACATTTCCCCAACACATCTTCTCACCTGTCTCCCGCTTCAATGGACAAAATTCTAGAATGGCTCAGGAAGCCCATAGCAAAGACTCACTCCTCCTTTCCATAGAAGGATGTCACCGTTCATAGCTCAAGTCTCGAATATGATATGTGTCTCTTCCATCGTATATCATCTACAAGTCATGACTCCTTGTACCATGACTCACTTTATCAATCCACTTTACTAGGTAGTTGTTTGCATTCTCTTGATTCTCCAACTACTGGCTCAAATTGCAATTAGGCACAAGGTAGTCACATTACACAGACAGAGGAGTAGAAAGGTGAGGACATTATCAATCTTCCCTCTCTATTTCAAAATTGTGTGCTTCAAAACGATGAGCTTCCATTCTTTAATGATTATTAATCTGCTAATCTCAGTGGAACATCCTATACAATTAATTCTTTCAATCAACCCCTAGTCATGGGCAGTCATCACTCCCATGCTTCCATATGACGGGATAAACACCCAAACACATCATGTGATCTTTCGTTTTCTCATGAAGACTCTAACTCATATTTAAAATGTGCTCTGGTCAAAGAAGATGTCCATATCGAAACTTCATCTTCACCTCACTTGCTTTTGTGTCTTACCATTCAAAACTCATCCACATGCATCGAAGATACTCCACGTTCTCTTTTTTCTTTATATGATGAGTTATGTCGTCAATTGACAAAAGGGAGTGAGGTTGTCCATGACAAAGTTGAAAAAATTCTAATCACAGAGCATACTTCCCATTCTCACGTCATCTCTTCTCTTACATGAAGACAACTCTTCAAGTCAGCTTACTGAAGCTAAAAAATCTGGTGAAACTTGTGATAGAAATGGCTTCCATCCTAAGAGTAGTGTTGAAATCAACAAAGCCATGTGTGACGTAGTTCAAGCTTCAAAATATGATTATGCAATTCTAGAAAGTTTCGAGACCTTCCAGGGAGTTGAGGCACTTCAATGTCTGTTGATGGTTATGTCAGGACCTAGATTCTTTGGTAAGCTCCCTGAACCCAATTAGATCTGGTTTCTCACATGCAATATGTCTATCTGCATTTTTTCATTTGGTGTGGATCCCCATGTAAAAAGTGTTTGGTATTCGAGGTGTGCTCTTTCATATTTTTATAATTTTACTTATGACTGAATCAATGAATCTGTTATAGTGCATTTATCTTCATGCAAATCTCTCATGTCAAACTCAGGTTAGGATTGTTCATCTATCATGAAATCATGGGATTGTGAAAATGATCATCTCAAATACTGTCTTTTCCCACAATCATACTTATCGAATTTCCCTCTTCATGGTCATCTCCTCAACCTTCTTGTGAACCATGCACTACAAATCTGTCCATCATATCTAGCTCACAACAAACTTGGTTTCATTATTCAGAGCATTCACAATATTGTTCAAATGGAATTTTCTTTATTCATTTCAAACTGGGAAGCTAGTGTTTCAACCATCTCATCTAATTCCTCTATCTTAGGTGACCGTCAATCAGCTTATGATTTTCACAAGAATACATCTGATGAAATTTTCTTCGTGCTCTCTAATCTTGATTATTTAGAATCTTTATCCTGATATTTATGTCAAGTAGGTGAGGAAATTTAGCCTGCGCTGGTGGTTAGGGTAGATCCTCACTGTCTTGGCATAACTATTGAGAATGACCAGATTTACTTTTCCTTACAAGATTCCCATCATGATCCCATTTTTCAAATCGAGAATTCACCCTTTCATAGATGATGAGGTTGTCCAAACAACCATCATGAATTTCACAATATAATCAATGAATGGTTGGAACAATCTTAGTTAGCAAGCCATGTTGTAGGCAACAAGATTCAATCCTTCCTCGTGCTTGTCGAGAAGCTCAGTGAAGATGAGGATGCACCCGCAAAAGGCTTCACAGGTTTGTTGAAAGTGATATCCATCAAGGAGGTAAGCATGTGTATTGGGTGGTTGTGAAACATATTTCTACCCACAGGCAATACCTTCCATTTCATGTGCATCTTGTTCAAGTTTTTGTATTTTCTAATGCACATTACTTTTATATGTTTTATCACTTGTATCTTTTTGGATGTAGGTCGGGAGCGACTATGGTGGCTTCATTGGAAATTTAATTTCACATAATCCCAACCATTTAGCTGTTAATATAGGAGTAGGATTAGTTGAATCTTAGCTTTCCCTTCCTTGCACTCATCTTGCACTCGTAGTTCGTCATGGTTTTCTTATTTTACATCCTATTGCTTTAGCCATTTTTTTTTTATCTTCTGGTTTTGTTTCCTTGTTGTGTATGCCTTTCCTCTTGTCTTGTTTTTCCTTTTGTGTTGAGTTTTCCATTTGTTTTCACTACATGAATAAGTGTTGTTCTTGCATTGTGTTCTGGTTTCTGAGTGGGCATGTGGCTGAAGTTCAAAGAGTCTTGTGACATTGCAGCGATTGGCCAGTCCCATGTCTGTCTACTTTCTGCTTGGTTGTAACTTCTAGCCGATGAAATCTTAGTGAAAAATATGACCCATCTCTAAGGGAAGTTTTGGTCGAACCATGAACCCATGTCCAGTCTGGGAAACCTAAAGTCTATACTCAGTTTTCTACTCTAGTGTGCTCAAGCTTATACAACTAGTAGAAACATAGAAGGGGATAATTTAAACGAGAAAACCTGAATCAAAGTTCTTTATATGCTTCTTTAAAGGAACAACCTCTCCTACTCTCAATAAGTCAGGATCCCTTTTCCACCCCAAAATAAATAAGTGCCTATGAATAGTTCTCTTTCAAAAAAAAATAAAGGCGATAGAATAGAAAGGCTTCATACATCGAGAGGTGAAGCAGGCAACTCTAGTGGGGAACTATCCAAGCTCACTGGTAGAGGAGCAATGATTGTGTTCCTGCATGACTTCATCGGGGTACTGTCTAGGCCTCCTAGTATCAGAGCAACACCAGAGATGGAAAGCTATACTAAAAAAATCTTAAGCTCGCGAGGCAAATTATGCTTCTCGATTTGAAACACCATGATTTGGCTAAATTTTGTGTTGTGTTCAACTATTTTAGCACAAGGCGAACCGTGTCTATCCATGGGGTAGTTGGGGAAGCTAAAGTGATATGCACAAGGAATCAATGCTCCATGAAAGGCCAAGGCCTTGCACTGTAAACAAACCAAGATAGGGAATTTCGTATTCAACCAATGTGTCACCAAGTGTTGTAGTGGCTGCAACACCCTCCAAACTTTTGGCTCACATCCAAATTTCAAAGCCTTCCTTGATTTTTCCTTTGATGGTTGCAAACACTAGAGCTCATCCTATGAGTTCTTATGAAGTCGTTTCACCCTTTTTCTTGTTTGACCACTAGTCATCTTTTGGAATATTGATTGCTTTTCCATGTTTGCGATCTTGTTTTGGTGAGTTTAAAGGTTTGTCTTTGTTTGTTTGGATTGTCTTCACTATGTAAACATCCATCATGCTAACACACAAAGTTGTAAGCACTATTGTGCAAGTGTCTTCATGGTCATCTGAAGGTCTATCTCAAGTGAAATGCTTGCTTCTTTGAACTCTAAGACAATCTCACCAAGGGCATGTTTTGTCTTTTTGTACTGGTGACATGTGTTGTCTCATCGTCGAAGTATGCTAAGTGTATAATCACAATATCATGTCTGCACAAGTTCACTTTCTTTCAACGCTTAGTCATTTTCATGAAAATACGTTCGACCAGAAAACCCTCTTCCACTGGATCCCAAATGAGCTTAACTACGAAGTCTTAGCTCTAAGTGACTTTCTCTCCTACCTAGAACTGTGCAGTGCTTGAGGTTTTCCTCCAGGGACATTGTATTCCGAAATCCTAAAGGTGAGCACCATGTATACCTCCCATATTTACGGAGAAATTTCCTCCATGTCCAAATTGAACTGCACATTTCTCAAGCACAGTCATTATGCCTCCTTTTGGTCTATCAAAACTCTGCACTACACTGAGACCTAAGTCTACACTGATCTCCAAAACTACACAAACACGTCTTGTTGTTCCTCTACTGCCTTTCTTTGCACTGCTTTCAGAAACTACGTAGACATGTCTAATAGGCCTCCTACTACTTGTTCTACACTGCTCTCCAAACCTGCACAGACATTCTTAGCTGATCCCTCTGCTTCTAGTCCTACATTTCTCTCCAAAATTCCGTAGTCATGTCTACCAGGCCCTCCACCTCCTATCCTGCATTGTTCTCCAAAACATTGCAATCGTGTCTATCAGGCCCTCTACTTCCTATCCTGCATTGTTCTCCAAAACTTTGCAGTGTTTCTCAATAGGTCCCTTGTAGCCCTGTCATGCCTTTCTCTTTAAAACTACATAAAAGTACCCAATAGGTCCCCTACAACCCTGTCTTTCCTTCCCTCCGAGAACTGTGCATCAATGCCCCTCAAGGTTCCACCTTGCAGCTGCCATGGGTGTCCTTCACTTCACAATTCTGCCTCCGAGTGGCCACTGCTTAGTTTTTTTGACAGTACAGGTTGTCGTCTCTGAGTTCCTCATTCCAGCATGAGCTGCACCACCTCACCGTATGAATAGTTGGACATGTGGCATAAAGTTAGAAGAGGATAGTTGTATAGTAAACCATGGGAGATGAATATTTGGACTGATATCTTATTAGTGATTGCACCACTTCAGAGGGAAGGTTTGATCCCAAGGAGAATTAGGCTTGAAGGGTGTTTCAATCGTATGGAATTATTGCCTTATTATGTTAGCCTCCCTTATTTATTTTATATATAAGGGAGGATCTATAGTTGCGGTATATTTTTTCATGATTGAATACTATTCTTTGTATTATCTTAGATAAGTATTGTAGGTAGAAAGACATTAGGTTCATGAGGAAAACTTTGTACTATAACTTTAGTGTGTGTGAGAAAATTGTAGATTAAGAAAATGGGAGAGAGATATGTCTTGTACGTTTCATGGAGAAATTTATTTTGTTTTAATTTTAGGTTTGTTATCCTAATACTAGGGTTAAAATTCTATACATATAGATCCTAGAGAAGAACATGGAGTTGGTGTGATTCATGATGATCACTATGATGGATCCTGTTGTAGTACTATATTTTTTACCCTAGTTGAAGACACAGACGATGGTGCTAACACCTTCCATGATTTTAAAACCTTGATCCTATGGGATGTGAGGCTAGGGAAATATCATGGTAAGTTCAAATTGATGATTCATGAATTTTTTATGATGCCTTTCCTTGAAGACAAGTTGGTTGAAGAGTGAGAACGTAAATTTTCTACAGTGTTGATTGATTGGTGTCAACATTTTGGTTCGAAATAGGGATCCATCATCAGGACACAAGAGTCTTATATCTTTCATGATGTTTGATTGTTGTCTTTTATTTATGGTCACGTAACCTTTGAAGGCCAAGGATTTGATTACAAAAACCATAGGATGGACAAATATATATGGAGACTAGCACTATATTTGTCTTAATATGCGCCTATGTGATGCAACATGACCAAAGTTTGTAAATCTTACGGAAGAAAGAAATTCTAGTGTGAACAACATATATGTCATAGAAGCTTGTTGAATCCAAGGGAGTATATTCCTATCCAAAATTATGTGATTGCAAATTTAAATTTTCATGTTGCATTGTCTTCATGATTAAGTAATTTCCAACATCTATAATTCATGTAGATTTGGTATAACATAAGGTTGAGAATATTAAATGATTTTATATAGAACTTAAAATCTATATATTTATGTTATAGTTAAATTATTGTAATAAGGTGATTTTAGGATATGGTATACTCATGTAGAAGTGCACCATAAGGGATAAAAATTGTTTCAATTTGTTTGGGATAAAAATAGGCTGTTGCATGATATATGACAATGTGGAGCATGATGTCAGCCCCAAGGATAAATATTTGTTTGCGGGAATGGGAGATTTTTTTTTCTTTATTATATTTTTTGTTGATCTCCTTATAGGTTTACTCAAATGCCAAGTGTAGGCACCCATTACATGTGGAGTTGAATTCCCCATCCAACGAGTACTCACTCTGCACTATTTTCAATAGATCAACTTAAAAAAAAGTTGAAAATACAATTAAAGAAATGTTTTCTTGAAAGGAACATGCATTTTAATTGTATTTTCTTTTAGTGTCGATCTACTCAAAAGAAATAAAAGTGGGCAATCATTGGATGTAGAATTCAACTTCACATCCAACAGGTGCCTACACTTGGAATTTGAGAAAACCTATAAGGATATAAGCCAAAAATACAATAGATAAAAGTGGTTTTATTTACTTTTCTTTAAAATTGCATAACTATTATTTGATTAATTTAACTATTATTTTATTATTTTTTTTATGCGGCACAATATAGACATCATAATGATGGACATGAAACCAAGGTAGAGACTACTCTAATGAACATGAGGCTTGGTAATATGGAAAAACCAACAGATCCTACTAATTCACCTTGTTCAACTATCCAAATTGAATGGATCATAAACTTTGAAACATTAAATTAACATACATATAAATTTAAACTAGAAATGGAACAATTTGACATCAAATAAATAAACACTTCAATAGTGTCATACCTATAATTAAAACAATGTTAGTCATATGTAAATGTTACAAAATTTATTCATATGCAATTTATATATATGCATTGAATGTAATAACATAACAATACACATACCTAAATATATTTAAGATAATGTTGAGCTTGTCATTCTACCTCTTTTGTAAAGCCACTCGATTTCATTCAAGTAATATATTTGGATCATATTTGTTGCTAATGGTCCCCATGAGTATCTTGTGATTTGAATGAGGTAGAATATAGTGTGCCTTTTGCAATGCTCTTGTAGACATCATTTGCAGTTGAATGTTTGCACCAATGACTAAGTGTGTCTAGTGACACACCACCACGCCTACTCTACTATCTAGGAATAGACAACCATTGATATTTCTTGAGTTTCCATAGTGTAATATATTCACCATTAACCACCATCAATCTAGTTGGAAATTCATTAGCCTCACATCATTTAACAATGTATTATGAGTTTTATTTGCTCGTATGCATCATACAAACCAATGATCAGTGCCCCATTCTTTGTCTTTTGGAGCAGTAAATACACAAAATGCAATGTTTAGTCAAATCCAAAATTTTGAGAGCTTGATATAACATAATTAAAACAAAAGAATAAAAGGATCCAATATAGGATGCAAGATACCTCCTTGAATAAGATCAAAGATATGATCATATTTCATTGAAAAAAATGATTGAGCCTCCTCTAGTAGGGTTGGTTCAAAAACAACACAGGGTCTACTTTAAGTGATACATGATCCCACTCATCAAACTAGTTCAATGATTCAAAATCACCCCATTAACCACTACTAGGGAAAATTTTAAGGATATAAATTTATTTTGAAGTTTAGAAACCTTGGAGAATCTTACTAGTTCATAGCATGTAAACCATAAAATGGTTGGCGACATTTCTATAAAAATATTCAAATTTTTAATGATTCTATATCGTATTTGTAAATTTGTTGTGGTTTTAAGGTATAATAATTTTATACTATAAGATTTGGGTGAATAAGTTTTAGAAAAAATAGAAATTATCTAATCTTTTGTTTTTGGAAAAAGCATGAAAAATTAACCCACCTCTGAATATTAGCCCCTAAAATAACCCTTGACTACTATGTACTCCAAAAAATCAATGCAATTAATATTTTTTAAAGATGGTTGTATGATCCATGAACTCGATGAAATGCATGAGTTCCTTGTACTATGTTTCAATTATATGAATGTGACTAATCTATCTTAACCACTTCCCATGAATTTATCCACACATAATCCTTGTTGGTATTTGTTGCTCATTTAGTCTAACTATTATTACTATAGAGCACAATTGGGCTATATATTTTTCATCTCATATATGAGGATTTCTCAGAAACTTCAACTCCTCCCTTTGTAATGGAGTTTTGTTGCATGCCTCAACCCCATCATGCTCACCTTTCCCATGCCCGGTCTCAAAGTAGTTCTAAATATGGGGCACACTATATGTCATGTGCAAAATACTCAACTACTAGAAAACGCAAGAATTTTTGAATTGGAATGGACAACCATCTAAACTAATCCAATTTCTATCCATCTATACATTTTTATCCTTCAAGTAATCATAGAACACTTGAAAGCATTGTTGCATGTAATGTAGGTCATGGTGCCTATCATCACTTATGTAGAAGTTTGCCTCCTTCACTATTATCTTGCTCTCATTGTTGCTATATGGCCCATTCCTATATGTGGTATGTACCATTTTTCTAACTTGATTTGAATGGTAATATTGGCTTTGGATATGTTTCCAAAGGGAAAGTTTTCCTTCAACATTCTAAATTTTTCATCTTGTCATCGTGCTACATGCACATGTTGAACAAATGAATCGGTTCGTATAAAAATTCCCTCATCAAATTTGATACTCATACTTGAAGATACAAAAATGAGACCATAAAGAAAAAAATATACATGTTGAATTTTAAGGTGCAATAAGAGATAATTCTACCCTAACTTTCTGAGGACTTCACCAATGTGATATTTTTTTTCTCTTTCCCTATCTAGTTCATAGGTAACATATTTGAATCTCAACATATCTATTATCATCCTCCAAAATTTATGCCCCTCACTTTTAGGGATGCATTAGCCCAATAATATAAATCCCTAGCACCTAGAGTATGTCCCATCAAAATAAGATTTTACATTATATCTTTCTCCTTCACGCCTTAGACACATGATTCTATGAATAAATTTATTTCATGAAATTAGTGATAGTATGTATGAAAAATATTGGAAAATGTTAGGATGCAAAACCCAACATTTCTTTTTGAAAAAAAATCACAAAGTTTTATTAATTTGTAAAAACTTGCATCCGTACATGCTTGTAGCATTCCTTCTATCATTAAGAAAATATGATCTCAAAAAACCATGATCATACAAAAAAGAGAATTAAAACAACCTTGTGATCATCATGATGTAATATCTAACCCCCAGAAACAATATTCTAAGATAGACAAATAGTATATAAGTTCATGATAGTTTATAAATACCACTTCCATATGCTTTACATAGATTACACATCAAAATATTTATTGGCTACAAAATAAAACAAAAAACCAAGGATAGAAAGTGGCAATGAATTCCATGTGTAATCAGAGCTCAATGAAAGGATGGTGGTGATATGAATGAACTTTCCATGCTAAGTACTCATTGATCTACCATACTCCCAAATCTTCTCAAGAAACCTCCTTAGATAGGATGTCTGCATCACCATTTCATTCCTTGTATATAGGAAATAAAATCAAAATATTTTTTTAACTAATGAATATCCTCAAGGATATGAATCAAAATGATATCTTGGCATTGTTGAACAACACTGAACTAGGTTATGATTTTTAAATTATCTCTAAATACTTGAAGAGAGTGGCATTGTTTCTCTAATTCCCAACAAAGGAGAACTTTTAGAGAGAAAAGTTCTGTGAAATTATTAGATGCTATACCCAAATTGATTTTTGATTTCAAGACGTACTATTAATTAAGATGTATAATTAAACCTCCTCCACAAACTTTGGAACTTATCTCGGTTAGTTTATCTCGGAAATATCTCTCTCATCTACTCTAGTCTATGATAATCTTGGACACTTATGGTTTTTGGAGCACTCTTAGAGGAGTGTGGCATACGTGGATTTTTAGAGTAAGGGAAGAAAAGATCAAGAAAGGAAGAGTAGGATCAATAGTTAAAACAAATTTTCTTTGAAGGTATCGAGTTGCATGTATGGTTTCCTTGCTAGTTTTGAAATGCATGACACATGCATGTGGTTTCTTAGTTATGGTCTGTTAGTGGCATGGAGGATTTCCGAGATTGACAATGGTTTTTTCTAGCCTTGCCATTTCTTGGATAACCATGTCGTTGTGGGTTTTATTCTTTTTTTCTAGTTGGTTCTCATGTTCCTTTGGTTGTAGGTTGAGTTATTAGTTCTTAGAAGCCTTGGTTGGAAAAATGCTTTGGAGCCCTTGGTGCATTGAGTTAGTAGTATTGGAGCCTTGGTTGGACAAATGCTTTGGAGCCTGGTAGTAGCCATGGGTTGAGTTACTAGTCTTGGAAGCTGGGTTTTTAAAAATTGATCTGGAGCCCTGGACACCTTGGGTAGAGAGTGATCTAGTGATGGTTAGTGATGTCTGACCATGATGTGGAATAAATGGTTGAGGGTTGAGGCAGTTTAGCCTCTGGAAACCATGGATTGGTTTTTGTTGGTTCATTCCATGAGATCCCATATTCATGCTTGGAATATGACACTGGGATGACTGGCTGAAAGATAGATTTCGTTCAACCTATTCTATGGTTAGGTTGGTTCATGGAAGTCCCAAAACTCGTTGGATTTTGCATATGTTAATAAGAAATTATTTCCTCTTGTATTTGATGGGTAAATATACTTGTTTATATGTGGTTTTTATGCTTGTTACATCCTTTTTATTTTTGTTGGTTATATGATGGTTATGAGCATGTTTTATGAGAGTGATGATGTATGGCTCTCATCATGTTTCAATTTGTAAATGAATGAACAATGAATATTTTACCTAATATATTATCATATAACTAATGCGATAAGGCATCAATTCTTCTTCATGACTCTCAGATAAGTATGAGAACCCTATGCTCGTATCTGTTGCTATGACCTATAAAATGCATATTTGTGACATGTATGGTGAAATTCCTATCATGGTTGGGATTTTTTATGTCAAGTCCTTGATCAATTTTTGTGTTAAAGGATTTGTATTGGTGTCATTTATTCTATTTGAAAGCCTCATCAAGTTCTGTGCATTGGTTTAGAGACTAGCCTTGAAAAATGGCTTAAATCTCATAGTCTTTGGCATAGAGCTGGTTGAAAAAGACTATATTCTCTCGCACCAAACTGGATGAAAAGTACTGAATTGTCTCCCTTGTAGGAATTGTGGGAGTGACTCAAGGGTCCTAGTCACATCCATGCCCATGTCATGGGAGAAAATGGGGGTTTAATTCATTTAAAGGCTAGTTTAATGCATGGGTTGGGCACTTGGAGTGGTGGATTAGGTCTTGGGGTCCTGTAGCACCTAAGGGAGGTCTGTGAAGTGTTGGTTTGTTAGTTCTACTTCCTTAACTACACTTAGAGATCTGAATCATATCATTGTAAATATTTATTACATATTTACCCCAGTGGACTAATTAGCTTGGTTAAATGTGGGATGAGGGTGTCCTATGTTCACCCCTTCGACTGGATGGACAATGTGTTGGTCATGCATACATGTTAGTTACATATATGTTATTTATTCTTGTGGGCTATGTGCTTGTTGTGTATGCATGGTGGTGGTCATTTTTGCAGTGGTGTCACCGTGTGAAAGTTGATGATGTTGTTATTAGGATGTGTTTGTTATGAATGCATGTGGGTTGTGTATGCATTTGTTATGCATGTCAGTGACTATATGTGGCTATGCATGAGTTGTCATGGTCATGGTTATACATGTATAATAGGTAAGGGATGCATTGTGATGGTCATTGTTATGGACATGTGTCATCATGATGCTATTGGTATGTTATGATGCTGATGTGTTGGTTGAGATAGAGTAGGAGATGCAAATCATGAAAGCAATATTGCAACACTGTTGGGTCCCTATAATACTAGTGATTGCCCCATTATTATTGAGTTATACCCCTTACTATATTGATGTTCCCATGTAGTGCCCATATTGTTACTATTGTGCCCCATAGAAGCCCACTATAGTTATTATTGTGCCCTTACATTATTATTGTTATGTAGGCTCTAATTATGTTATGACCCCTTAGACTCCTATATATAGAGAGGAGGTCTTTTCATTTGAATCATCCAAGAATTGTTCATTTATGTAATGTAAGGGAGGTTGCCCCCTCGAAGAGGCTAAATTCTAAGGCATTGATCTCTCTTTTCTATCTTTTCTTGAGCTGGTTTCATAACAAACACTATATCTAGGGGTAAGAGAATATCGTCGTAGAGTTTTGTATGTTGGGTATGCAAGTATGTTGGTTTATGGTTGTTATGCAAATTAGGTTTATGTACATGCGTATCATTATATTGTTTTTATAATATGTTGGTTTATGGTTGTTATGCAAATTATGTTTATGTACATGCATATCATTATATTGTTTTTATGGTTACATGCATGATAAATGCTAGTTGATTAGTGTAGTTGTATGCACATGTGTGAGACAGTCATGAATGCTAGTAACTTGTTGTTGTATGCATTATGGTCATATGCCTGATGGTTATGGTAATTGAAGCTAATATCTTGATGTTATATATGTCATGTTAATTTGTATTGGTCTATGTAGATGGTTAGGGTTATTACATTTAGGTATGGGTCGACTTATTTGTGATAATGTGCTTAACTAATCTAGACTAACTGTACATATGTGATTGTTATGCATGAATGAAAATTTCTTATGATTTTATGATGTGAACATTTTATCTAGTTACTATTATGGATTTCATGACCTTATTTATGTTTGATTTGATGTGTTGAGAATTTATATCATGCTAATCTAGATTGATTGTGTAGACAAGATAGCCTACCCTGAGATACATTAAGGTATGAATTTTCTTATGTCATGTACTTGGTTCTTGAGTGTTTTATTAAGTTGTCTATTTGATATTTTAGTGTTTGGTGTATATTATCTCATCTATCTATTGTTTGAATGTTTTATTAATTGCATGATATGAGTATGGGTCTTCATGAAGAAATGACCTTGTTTTAAGATGGTTGTATTAACACATATGTGTTGAGACAACTGATATCTAATTGAGTGTAAATAGGTGATAGTTGTAGTATTATGTATTATGATTGATGAATGTGAGTTTATTATTGAGTATGACATGGTTGTTAGAGTTGGTAAAGGCTGATTTCAAATTTATAGACATGATGCCTTGATTTGTGGAACATTTCGCTAACATGTGTGAGCAGTTGCAGGGAAACATAATTGGTAATAACATGACAAGGTAACAATGGATTGTTTATATGATTAATAGTTGGGTGATGTGATAGCACATAATACAACTCAATTGTAGCAAGGCAAAAGGTAAAATAAAGAAATTGGGTGAGAATTTCTTTGGCTATGTTTGGAAACTGCATTTCCAAATGAATGAGTGCTTTGCATACATGAAGTCTTATTAACCGAGACTTTTTTCTGACATTATGTGGATATATGTTATATTCATAAACATGTATTTGACAAATAGGTTAGCTAGTTTCTAGTTATAGTTGGATTCATCAAGAGAATTGGAATCCCTCTAGGAATTACAACTGTAAGTGTAAAATGTGGCAACGTTCTTGGTACAACAAGGTAGTATAACTGGTATATTGTTATGTTTACTTATGCATTGATAGTTGTGTGTTTATTTGTCATGAACCAACATGCACTTAATTTTTTTTCTTTTCTTTGGTTAATACTTGTGTAATAGTTATTAACTACAGCTCAGTTGGAAATTATTACTTATTGTTTCCCTTTCATAATTGTTGTTATGTATTTAGCCATATCATTAATCCTAGAATGATGTGTTTATATATATCACTCATTACATTCTCTTAATATGAATCCTATGTCAATACATGTGTGTATTCTATCTATTCTTTATACCTTTCCCCCATGTATGTTTAAATCTTTTATTCAAGGTAGAATTGTAATGGTCACGATTGTAATATATTTATCCTTTTTACTAGCATATGAATGTGATGATAACCATGACCAAATTTCATCTAAAGTCTATGCATGAAGTATTATGTTTGGGAGTATTCCTTTTGTTCAATTAATAACCACCGCATGTACTCTGATGCTTTGTGCCAGTCGGCAACAAAGGGGTAACAACGTCACTATTTACTTGGACTGTGATCCCTACACCTCCTCACCCAAATTTTCTACTTGGTTACCATAATCATTGAGCCCCTTGTCATTTGTGTTCCTTTTTTATGAACCCATAGGTGATTGTAGTAGTTCACCTTGATGGGGTGTTGACATGCCAATTGCACAGCTCAAGTTTAATGATGCTCAATGCATTATTACTCCCCATGGCTTACCTGAACCTTACTCCTCACGAAAATTGCCCTCCAGTAAACACCTCCTCCTACCAGTTTGTTCCACGTGCCTTAGCCCATGTGAAGTGGTACTAGAGCACATGGCCTCCATCCTTGCTGAGATGGTGGGACTTTGGTGGCCCAGATCCATGGTCTCACATCTACAATGTTTCTTTCATTGTTTAAACCCTATCCTTCCACATTATTAATTATTCCCTCATTTGACTTAGCGCTTTGTCACCGGAGTTGAGAGCTTCACTATTGTGGTTTATTTTGACCAACTCACCTTCTGCTCACTGACTACTATTGTTCTGCACTACCCACCATCTATTTTTATTGCTGCCAAGTGTAGTCGAATTCATACCCAGTCATGGTGTTTTTCCCCTTTTGGTTGGGAGATTTGTGATATGCCTAGCCTATCATTGGTACCAAATCATCCTTACTAGAGTGCGACCAATAGAGAAGACAACGAAAATCTACAGGTATTTCTCTCTCACCCTTATAGACCTTTACTTAGAATTTTCAGATCTAGGTTTTTATGTTAATCTCTACCTACAGGATTTAATAATTCTTGGTTTATGCAAAGGTCTAGGGAATGAATCGTTGGAATAGAAACCTAGAAATTTAGGAATTCCACTTGCAACCACTCTCGTTACTCAGAAACCACCTTGAGATTCTCCCCTCGCCATCTACAATTTTTCCAAGTAATGATTTTCTACACAGAGCCACCAATTTGTTCCTCACACTGATTGTTTTTCTTATTTTCTTTGTTGCATAGGTTTAACTATATTCAGACAATCTATGTCAAGTGCCCATTATATAGGTATAGCTATAGGTGCTAATTATCTATTAGTATGGCTAAGGATTTACTACTTATCAATTATATTTAATCATGCTTAGTACTTGCTAACTCTTGGGTCTTTGTTTTTGAATAGGTGCAGGTACTCCAATACTCCTTACTTAAAAAAATGTGAAGTTTATCATGGTTACCCACCTACAAATTTAGCACTCAACTCCTGCCAGGTTGGTTCTGTTGCACGAACCCCCTCCTCATCGGGCACCTTATTGCAAACTAAAAAATTCAAATTAATGTTTTAATTACGATTGTTGGTTTCCTTAGGTGTTTTGCTTTATTTTTTTTAACATATTTGGTTTTTATAAGTTAGTTTTGTTTATAAAAGAGGGTGTAAAGAAATAAAATAAAAAATGAAAATGCAATAAAAAAAAAGGTGATGAAATGAAACCTCATCAAAACCAAAAAATTGTATAAAGTGAGCAAATATAAATGCACCTAGAAAAGAGTAAAACTACATTGGAAATAAACTAGGGTTTTGTGTGCAACTTGTATAAAATCCCACATCCTAATGTTTGGATTTGAATCATATAGCTTAACCATGATCAAATCATTTAAATTTATGTCTCTAGATTAGTGAATAAGTTCACCAAATTGTTTAATCTTGGTAGAAAATGATTAGATATGATATATTAGAATACAATTTTGCCTAATATGCTCAAAACATGGTCAAATGATGTATTAGAATAGTGTTAGAATAAGATTAGGGAAAATAAATGGCCACTAGATGAAATGCATCATTCATAGATAAATTTGTCCTTAATTGGGGTTAATTACCTTTTATAGGTGATTAATATTGTATAAACAAAGCTTTATAAAGTTTAGATTAAAGTCATAAAATGACAATTGTTTTTTTTAATGAAGTGTTATCAAGTGGATACCTCTCAACGGTGATCCTCATCCTTGCCCAGATCAACGACGGGGAAGCCATTTCAGACCCTCTTTTCTACCATTTTCATGTTAATGACAAGGGCGGGGGCGGGGGGGGTGTATGAAAATGGTTTCCTTTTCAGTCGGGCCCAATGCAACATGTAATCTTCTCATCAATTCACACACACCACCCCCCGCGCAATACCATTTACCACTAACCCCCAACCCCCAATGAAATCCGCCCATCCTGTCTCATCTATATGTCACTCCCTAATGACTATTGTTGTTTCCCACGCCTTCCTTGAGCTAATCATTTTCGTCCACGTATCCCTACCCATTTTCCTATCCACTACACTCATACCCGTTTCTCTTGCACGTTAGCCTCTCGTTGTCCATTAATGCACACCAATACCGTAGGATAGTAGTTTGATCTTAATGATAATAGCTACACTATTATAAATAAAACCTCCATCCCTTTCATGTTACTCCCTTGTTTTCATTTCCACTATTTGAATTGTAGGTTTTTAAGTTTGGCTATGGTTAAATTGTGTCACATATTCCACCTATATTTCAAACTGATAGTGCACTCACCAATTTTTTTACAAGGGTTGCTCTTTGTTTAGGTACCTATTTCATCAGCGTCATGTTACTATTCTTCCTTATCTATTAGAATATGGCACCAAAAATAAAGGACCAGCTCTTTAGTAGCAAAACCCCAACTCAAGAAAATACAAAAGCCACTGATACCCTAGATCTTGACCACAACCCCTTAGCTAACGAAGTTTTTAAGATTTTGGACATAGAGTATGGATTCGATATTTTCGAATTGCATCATTGGTTAAAACATACCTATCGACACTCAGAGGACGAAATTAACCTATGGGAATCCCTATTTCCCATGTTCATGTTCTCTCAAACTCATCCATTCCTTGATTTAGTTATGTGGTGTCACGCTAGGTATAATCCCCTTCAGAGAACTGTGGTAGCCCAGAATGGAGACATTCTGATAGCTATCACACCTGAAACCATAAAAAAACGCTTATGATTCCTGAAAATGATTCCCTTAGCCATTTTTCTGCTGTTGTCCTCATGGATCTATAACATAAGCTTATATTCCCCCAAAGAGCGCAAACCTTTTAGATCTTTCTTCCAGAAGATGTTGAGCTTCCTAAAAAGAACCCTCCATATCCAGCCTCAATGTTCCTAGAAAGAGCTAAATGC
The DNA here is from genome assembly GCA_000404065.3 of Pinus taeda. Taxonomy (NCBI): domain Eukaryota; kingdom Viridiplantae; phylum Streptophyta; class Pinopsida; order Pinales; family Pinaceae; genus Pinus; species Pinus taeda. Next base: position 104,021 of record APFE030880533.1, read on the forward strand.
ATTATCTCTCTAGTTTCTTTCCTGTTAGGTTACTAGACAGACCAATGGCTAGATGAACTTATCCTAGGTTATCAGGGAAAATTTTAAGGATGAAAAATTATATTGAAGTTTCAAAACATTGTTGAATCTCACTAGTCCTTAGTACGCAACCTATAAAATGTTTATTGATATATTTTTAAAATTGTTCAAATTTATAATTATTTTATATATAGTCTCTATATAATGTTGGCGATTTTTAAGGTAAAATAATTTTGTATTATAAAATTTGGGCGAATCATTTTTATAAAAAATGTAAATTGGTGAACCATTTTTGTGGAAAAATCATGGAAAATTAGCCCACTTGCGAATATTAGCCCTTAAAATTCTCCATGTTGGTTATCTATCCATCTTCTCCAAATAACAGAAGCCAACATTCATGTATAATTACAGTCAAATTTTGGCTGAAAATATGCATGAACAGTTAATGAAAATCACCACTGAGGGTGTATTCAAGTATTCTTCTATGCTAGTTCATATGTTCCTTTTTCAACAAGGAGACATGATACCAATAACCCTACACAAGTAGGATGATAACAAATAAATCAATCAGTTACATAGTGGACTTCATTGGTCAGGAGAAAATCAACCAAGTTTAAATTTTAAGATTTCATTTACTGTTTCATTTATCTAGTTGCACAGATTCTTACCAGCCAGAGTGAACCAAGAATCAGCCCGAAGATAAAAAAAATCACGCACCTAAGTGACCAAGCTAAAACTAGAGACTGGTATCTTTACTAGAATTACACAGAGATTAGGGTATATGGCTGTGAGTTAGCTCAATACAAATTTCCTAAATATGTTCCAATGAGAATTTTCTATCTGGAATATATAAGGAAAATGATCAACATGGATGAGCTACATTTTGTTTCATGGAAAAGGAAATCTCAATTCAAGATCAAGTCCCAAGTGGGACCCTTTATTTGTAATACCAGAGCAGAAAGAATTGAAGCAGATTCATTTCTCAAGCAGATGGTATTTCAACCAAGTTTTACCTGGTCTTATGACCCATTCAACATAATCTCCAATTTAAGGGTGGAACTTGAAACCACACCTTATAATCACACTCCAAGACTAGAGATTGAGAAATACATGAATCAAGAACAGTGGGATGAGAACACAATTTAGGAAGTAGGAGAGCAAATTCTACCTCCTTCCACCCTCTAGACTCCCACTTCTCAAAGTAATAAGGATAAGAGGTCAAGAGAAGAATCATCATATTCAGCAAAGGGCACAAAGGAGTTTCTCATTTATCAGAAGAAATAGAAGAATGACTCTAAAGTTACCACTGTTCAGGGTCAGAAAGAGCCCATAGTTATTAATCTATATGATTCACACGTTTCTACAGTATTAGAGGAAACTATCCTTAGCACTCCATATTCCTCTTCAGTTTCACAGAATTTATTGGAAATTACACAGAAAATAGGAGTAGATGAACAAGAGGAACCAAAAAATTTCACTAATTTTCTTGAAATTAAGCAAAATAATGAATTTCTAAAGGTCAATGTCGATGCTCAATTCTGGAAGCAAACATCTACTTCACATCATAGATTTTTGACAACATTTGACAGTGAAAAGGGAAGGATGCATATGAAATTCTTATAGGCTCAAGTGCCTTTTCCAAAGGCTTCTTCAGACTATAAGAAAACCATATTTTCTTTTGATGTGAATCAATTACATCCTATTGACCAAATGGACATGCATATACAATATGGGGAGATGATTTTGTCTACCATGACTAAGATTGCCATGGCACTATAAAAGATGAGAACAAATTTTTCAAATGTACAGTCATAGTTGAAGATAGAGAAGATATCTCCTTAGCAAAGGATAATAGGGTCAACTCATTAGAAGATTTAGTGACCAAGTTTGGATATGATCCTATTGATGTTAAAGTTGGAGAGGACATCATCAAGAAGAAGAATTCATAAATCACAACACTAGGAAGTAGCTCAAATTACCTTCTACAGAGGATCCTCAAACCAAGGAGATTGAAGAAAGTGAGCAACACAAAGAAGATATGCTCAATCTAATCATTGAGCAGAATATACAAATAAAGAAGATGGAGGAACAGATATAATCTTTGCTCAAAGAAAAGGAATAGTCAGCACAAGCGTCCATAGCTCCAATCACATCTATACCAATTACAGTAGCAGGGGCAACAGGGGAATCGACATCAACAACAACATAGTCTGCATCAACTACAGGTGATCTAAACAGAGTCATAGAGGAGCTATCTCTCGAGAGATAGGAAAATGAAAAGCTTCAGAAGAATTCAAAAATATGGAGACACAAAAGATAAAGAGTGATACTCTTTATGTTGAAGAGATGAAGAATACCTATAGACCGACCAAGAAGATTCAAGAGTTGGAATATGAGTCATTAATGGCTCAGACCTTGGCCCAAGCCAAGGAAAATATTTGGGCAGATATAAGCCATGCTATAACTAAAGTTTGGACCTCTAGATGAATTATTTTTGAACAAGAAAAGCTTATTACTAGATGCTTGACAGTTATTGAAGAGGTCAGAGAAGTCCTTGAAGATAAGCCAAGTGAGGCCACACATATGATTAAGGTGCTCAATTCAAAAACTAGAGCTGAATTAGAAGAAATTCAGATTGCAGACAGAACATAAACTATCCTTGAGATTAAGAGAGTTTTGCAGAAGAAAAATCTCATGACTCTGTTGGAGACAAAGTGCCAGACTTTGAAAACTATTGTCTAGAGGTTTCACTTTAAATTCAACTTTCTCAACCAAAGAGGATTGCTAAGAATATTGGCACTTAATGAAAGATTGATCAGTTTGGAGGAGTATTGCCAAAAGGTTTACACAATTGCAACTGATAATTAGCTAAATTTGCAGGTATCAAAGGTCATCTTATAGGGAAGGCTTTCTTGGAAGCTTTGAATTTTGATTTAATGATCAAACATGAAATTAAACGTATCTTTGTCAATAAGCCTACTTTTCAAAAGTATATCGAGGTGGATGAAGTCTACATAAAATTAATTAATATTTCTCTACCAAGTGAAGATAGATGAGATCACTTGTGTGAAATCATTGAGTAACTTTCATCATCAACTGACATACAGTGAGACAACACATTTTTGGGGTGAGATCATCAACAAATTCCTTGAAGATAGTGCTAACAACTTAACAGTTTTTGGATTCCTATACTTTTGTAGTATTTTTATATTTTGTTAAAGGATATTTCTAGAAAATCAATATTTTGTATAAATAACTCTTCCCTCAAGTTATTATGGGTTGAACCCTTGGATGAACTTTTCAAAGAAAAATTGTAATCAAACTAGAGATTTTCTTCGAATTAATGAAAGGATTATGGATTTTCCTCAAATAGTTTGTCTCTGTGTGAGTTTTTTTCATGTTTTCATTTCATTATGTTATTCTTCATGTATTTAAGTTTTAATGGAGAACCTTGGGTGAGATTAAATTGAATGTCTGTTTACCCGAAATCCTCGGTGAATTTATAATCAATAATTAGATATTAGCTTATAGAACTGTCTGTTATTATAAACTCTTCTATATCTATAAATTTTCATACCCTCCTTCATAAAATTAAATACATTTTGTTGAGTAGGTAAACATTGTTTACATGCACTCTGTCTTATAATTAACTAAATACTTAGTTTGAATATCTAGTAGTTTATAACCCTTTCAACTATGTTAATCATTCAACTAAAAATCGATTAATTGTTTAGAGTCAAATAAACAACCCTTTTATTAAATTCAATATTGTTAAGGTTTAAGCACCTGTCTTTAATTTTTCATAGCATTGGTCATCCAAAAACCTTAAAACAACAAAATATTTTAGATGCTCTAGAATGATTAATTAACCTAGAATTATCTCATAGGACAATGCTATATATGAAATAAATATTTGAATAACTTAACTAGCTGCAGTAACTCATAATTTAGTGTACATAATATGCTTAATGTTTATCACTGCAACAAATAGTTTTGCTAAATATTTTTCAATATTGGGCGTTTTTAATAGCTTTTCGAAGTGTTTAATCTAGACATTTACACAATTCTGGGGTTTTTTTTATAATGTCCCAATAAATGCTTCATGATAGCTTTTCAACACTTATGTGCATCTCTATTTGTATTATTTGCAATTTCCTTGGGTAACTAATTAGGTTAGAATATAGGCCTATTTCAAGTGAACAATTTTCTTTCTATTTAAGAATTTGGAAGGGAAACAGTGCGAGGAATAATTTGACTGGTGGAGAAATAAATATGAGATGAAAGTGAAGAAGTGGTTTGATGTTTTTTTTAATGAATACTTCTTCTTCGAAACTCCTGTGATTTTAACAGCTTCAAGGAGAATATACGCCACTGTATATTTCAAAATATCTATGTGTTCTTAGTGATTCAACAAAGGATGTGTTATTGATTAGTCCAACAATTGTGGGAGTTCCTTTACCTCCATTATTTCCTATTACTGTATTGATTAATGAGTGATGTGAATATTCTATTGACAATGTCTAGGATTCACCTCGTACCTTGTTTGGTGATTTTTCTATACCTAGGTCATTGGCCACCTTAATGCTATATTTATTATTCTTGAGATGATTATTTGTCTATAATTGCAGATATAGGTGTGAGCTATCCTAGGAAAACTCTATCCT
>APFE030880535.1:0-25987 GCA_000404065.3 Pinus taeda
AAGACTTAATGCAGCAGCTACACCATCTTGACACGGGTCTTGGAGACGTAGTCCATCTTGGATGAACTCTGTTATCAATGCTTATGTTTTCATGTGTTGATGATTGTTATGTTCCTCTTCTTTTCCGCATGTAGAAGTATTCATTAATGTTCTTTTAAGATGCAATTTAACACATCACGAAAGTAAAAGGTCTTGGAAGGGTCCTTCATCACACCCGAACCTGGATGATAGAGCCTCCACACTAAGGGAAACATGCTATTTCCTCTCAGAGCTCCACCTCTCCCAAGTTTTGTACAAAACTTTCTCTCTCCCAACACCTAGACCTATGAAAGGCTTAAGATCTTGCATGCTCAATTATGCATGAGGGTATCCATGCCACCCCCTTCATAACTCCTTGTCATTTCATCCAGGTAGTGAGCATAATCCCCCATGCCATTGTTTCCTTGGAAAGTCACCCTTACAAGGGAAAAACAACATCAATAAAAAAACTAATATTAACCACAATGAAATATTTTAATGTACAAAAAGTTGGAAGTAAAAATTATAATTACTTCATAATATTTTAATGTCCATAATATTATTATTTATTTAATTTCTAGTATAAAATCAATATATGGCATTAAAAAATATAATAAATAAAATCAAATAAGTATAAATAATATTTCAATGCTTATATTTTGCCTAAAAATAAATTATATATTTATTATATAAAGCAATAAAATAAAATTAAAACATTTCAAGGTAGACTTCTTAATTTTACATTTCTAACCTTTTAAATATTTACATAAAATTTAAAGAATATATACTATATAGTATATATATATATTATATAGTATTAATATATATATATATATATATATTATATACTATAGATAATATATATTTATATATATATATATATATATATATATATATATATATATATATAATATATATATCTAGTAGATTTTTACTAAATCCATCATTAAGATCAACCTATATTGGTTAGTAAGCAAACCCAACCTAATTGTTATAAGTAAAAAAGAAAAAGAAGAACCAACAAACATTCTAGGTAGGAACTCAAAAGTATTTTCAGAATCATGCCATTGTCATCATCAATGCCCTTGCTTGTTAGAAATGTGGAATGATATTATTATGAATAATATAAGAAGAAACAATGATGGATGATAGGCTTCCTCTTGACGTTATGAGGAAAAAGGTTGCAGTGAAGGTATTCGTAGTGGGACATTTCTTTATTTTTCAATTTGTAGTGGAATTTGCTTTTTCATTTCAATTTCCAATAGAACGTGCATGGCATCACTTTTATTTATTTACTCATGAAAGCCTAGTGGTAGGAAGAAACAATGACAGATCATAGGCTTCTCTCTACATTATGAGCAGAAAACGCTTGCAGTGAATATCTTCATGGTGGGGACTGGAGATTTCTTTATTTTTCAAATTTTAAGCAGAACTCAACTCGAAAAGTACTTATTGGAAACTCAACTCGAAAATACACTTCAACTTACGTGTTTATAATTATTGGAACTAAACTCGAAAAGTATCATAGTTAGTCTTTCTAGGGTTTTGAAACAAAAACTTTTCTCTACACCACCGAAGATCGCAGATGTACAAGTATGCCTCTCGCACTATAAAATTTAAAGTACCTTTCTCACTAGTCTTACATAGCCAACATGAAAAGGAGTTGTTGTTTCTTACTCCAACTATCCTTTAAAGAACAAGTTCTCACCACAACTAATTTTTTGGCTTTTTTGGACATACAAGGTTCATATTTTGTGTCCAACAAAGTGCTCCAACATAGTCCAACACACTAGCACATTAATCTCCCAAATGGATAAGGTCTCACTTGAAGCATAACAGAGACAATTAATAATGAAGAGAGACAATTAATAATGAAGAGGGAGGTTGTAGATTGAAAGGTAATTCATTATTAAATGACGATCCATTTCTCATAAGTGTAATTCATTATTAAATGACGATCCATTTATCATAACTTCTTAGCCATATACTTGTATGAAGCATCCATAACATGAATGCATAACATGCATTATATGTTCATAAATTGGAATAAGAAAAATACATCACATTGCATAGACACCATAATTGAAATTGAGACAAGGTTCTTCATTCATAATATTTAACACATCCATTATAGTGTTTTATCTAGAATAATAATGTGTGTCTCTCCAACAAACAACCTTTCATCATTAGTACCAATAATCAACCCTCTAACCTTTTTGTGTGGTCAAAGATCTCTCCAAGAAACAATCTTTCATCCTTACTACCAATAATCAACCCTCTAACCTTTTTCTCATGGCCCCAAAGAGTCTAGTTATAGAATGTTCACTAAGTTAAGGTGGATCATGTCACTAACCCGTTCAATTAAATTAAGGTTGATCATGTCACTAACCTAGTCAATTAAATAAATGCATTCCATATCATCCCATTATAAATACTAGTTAACTTAGGATATAAAGTAACCAATGTCACCACAACTATCTTGATGCACCATTTTTTTTTGTAAATCAATGTTCTATTCATTCATCAAAAAAGAAGTACATCAACAACAAAATGTAGGTAGTCTCACTTCGACAAAGTTTTTTGACTACCAAAATCAACATATGACAAAGAAACATAATGACAACCAAAGATACAGACACAACTTAGGAGGCCAAAAGCACGGGAAAACACATAAAACAAGTAGAACACCTGTAACCATGCTATTCAAGTGAAGTGATTGAAGTTGGTTTATCCAAGGTTGTTCCAAGAGGAGGTGGAGGGCATAAATAACGTTGGACATGCTCCTTGAAGTGGGCCATCCAAGACTCCAGCTTCTCCACTTTCTTAGATAACATATTTTGGCCACAAAAAACCACCATGACTCACTCTCGGACATGGCAGTGGAAGGAGTGCATCTTGTTCAATGTGATTATGAGCTTAGCATGTTCTTCTTGGCGTATCAGCTCAGAGGTTTCCAAGCAATCAAGAACCGACTGGATCAAGTCCCCACAATTTTCCAAATAACACTGATGGTCGTTAGTTTATCCACATACCGCATGCCTTTCCTCCCTCGTCTACTCAAAACTCCACATCGCACCACTCCATCCCACTAGTTAGGCTACAAAATGCGACCCCCATGACCAGCCATCGAGCCACCATGACCACGACCATCGTGGACTCCAGACACAGCCTGATCTGACTAGCCAACACTCCTTCCACCCTACCCCATTCCAATTTTTGCCCCTTCGACCACTGTCACCTGCATTGGAGACTTTTGGCCTCCCTATCTAACTTACCTAGGATTCAATGAGGAAGAGTATCGACTCTGACAGAGTAGACCAATGAAATGGTATACAAATTATAACTTCAACCATCGAGGTTCGCCCCACCCACTCCAGCTGGGCTACCAATAACCATAACAATAATTTCCAACCAGAAAATTGGAGTTGAGCCCACACTTCGTCACCCTCAACCCTTTGCTGGTAGCTCACTGGTCCAACCTCTCGAAAGCCTGTCCACCCTTGATGCAGAAACCACTAAAACATACAAAACCCCAAGGAAGAGCGACAAAGGAGGGTGATATTTTTTTCACATAGACATAGATGGGAACCTACTGGCTTGCAGTAGTACCACTGGCTGGCTTGCACCACCAGAGGTTCCACTCCTCTCTCGCACCAAGACACCAAATTCAACAAATCAGAGAAAAAATTGACCAATTTACAGACCTAGAAGATAGGGAGGGGACGTCGGCACTGAAGTCGCCACTTTCCACAATAATAAGTCCTCACCTCTTCCACCTCCCACCCATATAATTCCAATCGCATTCACCGAAATGATACCATACCTAGAAACACACACCACCCTCCATAAACCTTCGTCGTTCAGCTCCTCCCACTCGATTAGAGGTTGATGTAGGTTTCACACAGACTGCCATAAAGCCTCTCGTACACAAGTATTTGTGAGAGGACGAGTAGTTTGGTCCGCGTACCTTCAACTAGGTGGATTTCATAATTTTCCACACGTTACCTTGTGTGCCTGGCTCCTCACGCCCATCGGAGAATCTTGATGCACCATTTTGACATTATCTAAACCATCCAAAAGAAACATGTAAATTATCACAATACATATCAATCTTCGAAAAAAAAAACAAAATGACAAATCTAATTACATAAAGTTGTAAATCATAATGAAAAATCCTAATAGGTAAAAATTTTGATATATTGATTAGTCGTAGTCGATTTTTAAAGTTGTAATTTGTAACAATACATAGAGGTGTAAGAGTTGATGCCCTTGTATATAATAATGAAGAGTGATCTATGGGTTTAGCAAAGATGAATCCATTCCTCCTCAAGGCTATTTTAGGTAACTTCTTGTGTTTTAGTTATAATTATTTTAGAAAAAGAATAATGGAGAGGTTGACTTGACATCTATCTAATTTTGAATAGAAGAATTGACAAGTGTTGCCATATAAATGGTGTTTATTAAGTGCATTAATGTTGTTATAATGATAAATCATCATGAAAATATGCATTTAATTGAGTGGAGGATCAAATGAGGTTTAATTAACAAATTAACTGTGATTGGTCTAAAAAATTGTCTGAAAACTATGCACCAATTCATATGATGTATATAATAAAAATAAACGTTACTATAATCCATAATATTTAATTTGAGAAATAAAAAAGATGGTCACAATAAATAACACCATGGAAAGTCATCACTTTTAATTGGATAAGTGCAGCATTCTAGAAATGCAAAAATTTTACACTGTCAAGAAATGAACATCACACCAAATATGGAGAATGGGATCAAAATAAAAGGCATAAGTTGTGGGGATGGGAATAAATAAAAAAAAAACATAAATATGAAAAAAATAAATGATAATGTTGTTTTTATTCATATGACTTATCACATATGAAAATCACATGGCAATAAAGTTTTGGATGATCAAGAAAATGAAAAATAACAGGATTCTAACTTGCTTGCCAACCCTATATTTTAATGCACAGGGATCATAATAGAAGGAACGAAATATCCATGCAAAGCTATAGAAATTGAAAGACTTGAATAATGTGAAAGATAAAATAGAGGGCTAGTTTTTAAGTTTGAAATCTGTTTACATCTACAATATTCAATTTTTCCAACTACTAAATTGATACCTAGTGCTTCCATATAAAAGGTTGCTTGTGCTTTCAGGTGGCCAGGCATAGAGACATGAAGAATGCATCGTAAAGAATTACGATACCATGTTCATGTTAACCTTTCGTTAATGTAAAGTTCGAATGTTGGAATTCAAATATGATATAGAGGGATTGAGAATGGGAGTTTGTGTAATTTTTATGTCAATATTATGTGCTATATAAATCATTTTTCTATTTAATATCAAAGATTGAGATATAACAAAGTAATATAATCTTTATAAAGCTATCATTTATAGGAAAAAATAAATTTTCATAATTTTTTTTGGGAGATGTCTAATATAATATTTATAAAAGTATCATTTAGATGAACATATTATTTTTCATAACAAATTGAGGGACATGTCTAATTGTTTTAGTGTTCATCTAAATAAAAAAGAAAACAATTTTTGCTATAATAGAAAATAGAAATGAATATACATGTTAGTTAGTTGTTGATATTATAATTTCCCATTCACTATCACACACAAATAAATGTCCCCATTTCTATAAGCAACATAATTTCATACACTTTAAAAAGAAAAAAAGTAATTAAACATAAAAATATCTTATATTTTCACTTGCTTTTCACCTCATATATAATTCTTAATTTTTTAAAAATATTTTACTACAAAACTTAATAAACTATTTGAATATCCATTTTAATTAGTTTATTTCAATATAAATTTCATATATTCATAGATATGTATACATTCAAAAAAAATTAAGAAAACAAATCTATTATTATTATTATTTTTCCTGAATTGATTTGTATTACCTCATATAAACTTCGAAACACTACAACATTCATATCATCATCATAAACCATAACTATAGGGGTGGCCTCTAACTTCCCAATGAGAAACCAATATTTTTGGTGGCCTCGCTATAGAATAGGTGTTCCAAAATTTTAAACATCTTTAGAAAAAGAAGCAACATACTACTAACAACAAGCACGTCCGAAAAATTCATTCAAAAAACTAACATGATAAACTTCAAAAATATGAAGAGGTGACTCGGGTTGGCTCCTTGGCACTAGAACCTAGCTTGGCGGGGTTGTAGTAGGAGCAATGTATGCTATGTGACACTTAATATGATCCAGTCTTGTGTCCACCTGTTCTAAACTAAACTACTCATTGCACTACACCCTTATAACCTCCTCCAATCTTGTAGATATATTGTAATTCTTCATTTGTTTCTCAATCAATGCCTTATCCAACAAGGTTTTCATTTTCCAATAGAAAGAGAGGACATTGAAATATTGTTTCTCTACTCCTTATGTTACTAGGGTCAAGGACCCACTGTTCTAGAGCATCAAAAATCTTTGAGATAGAAAAAACCAACTTCTCTCTCACAAGCCAGGTTTCCATATGGTATATTTCTTCATGAGTTCTAGGGGTACAATAGTTTGGAAAGTTGCAGCAAACTCGTGAACTTGTTGTTGAGCTCTATTATGTCCATGAGGACCACATCCTTCCCCCATTGACCACTCCTCATATGTTTCCTTTACATCATAACAAACAGGTAAGAGATTCTAGACTCATAATTAAGCATCCTAGGGGAGTAGAAAGAGCAACCGAGGAGATATACAATAAAACCACACAGAAAAAACACAACCTAAGATTTATCGTGTTGCAGACTGCAAGTCTCAAAAAAAACGAATTGATAGCCCAAGCAAAAATGTGGCCACCAACAACCAAACAAAAACCTAACCATCAAAATTCCCACCTGAGCTAAGACAAGTCTCCTAATTCACGTGTGTGTGAGGATAAGAATACTGAGTAAAGACCAGAGCCTCGTAAATAATAACCCACTCGAGCATAGAGTTATAAATATAGCACTGAGAGTCCAACATAATGAATTTATTTCAATGCCTGCGAGTTTATCCCACTAACTGGCTTGCTACCTCCCACCTCACAGCGAAAATACTATTTCCTATAGAGTATCCTCCCCAAAATTTGTCTTAGGTTGGGGATGCGAAGAGGTTCCAATGCTCCCAATCCTAACTACCAATTCAAATCCCATCGCATAGCATACCACATTTTATATCCATGCACTCAAAAAACCTTCGAAACATAGGCAGAACCTCCACACTAAGGGTTGCAGGGTATTTCCTCTCAGAGCTCCACGTCTCCCAAGCTTTGTACAATACTTTCCCTCTCCCAACACCTACACCCATGATAAACTTAAGATCTTGCATGCTCAAGTATACATCCTTCATAACTCCTTGTCATTTCATCCAAGTAGCCCACACAAAATCACCCTCATAAAGAGAAAAACAACACAAAAATCTAATATTAACCATAATGAAATATTTTAATGTCCAAAAAATAAAAAGTAAAAATTATAATTACTTCATAACATTTTAATGTCTATAATATTATAATTCATTTAATTCTTAATATGAAATTAATATATAGCATTAATCATTATAATAAAAAATTCAAAATAAATTATAAATAAAATATTTCACTCTTAAAAATAAATTATATATTATTATATAAAATAATAAAATTTTTCATATAAACTCATTATTTATAAATTTTAACATCTTTATATAATATTAAAATAAAATTAATATATATATATATGAGAAAATATTTCTAAATCTATCATTAAGATCAACCTATATTGGTTTCTAAGTAAACCCAACCTAACCATTGCAAGTAAAAAAAGAAAAATACCAGCCAACAAACATTCAGGTAGCAACTCAAAGATCTTTTCAGAATCATACCAGTGCCATCATCAATACCCTCGCTTGTTACAAACGTAGGATGCTATTATTATTATGAGTAATATAAGAAGAAACAATGACGGGTCATAGATTTCCTCTCCACGTTATGAGCAGACAAAGCTTGCAGTGAAGATTTTCTTAGTGGGACTCGACATTTCTTTATTTTTCAGATTGCAATGGAGTCTGTTTTTTATTTGTTTACTCAGGAAAGGCCACTTTTATTTGTTTACTCACGAAAGGCCGCTGATAAGAGAAACAAATACGGATCATAGGCTTCTAAGAAACGGATCATTGGAATGAACCTTTAGTATTAAATCCAACAACATGGTAATAGAAGTAAAAGTTTTCATATGGTTAGCGGTTAGGTTTGTGGGATGAAACTCTATGAGGTTAGGGTTCAAATTACATTGAGTATATTGTATTGTTATAGTGTATGATTCTTTATTAATTGGAGCCTTTATTTTGCTAAAATTATAAGAAATTAGTTTTAAAAAAAATAAAAATTATTCTCATGACCTTAAATTAAGATCATAACCAATTATTCTATAACTTTAAATTACAATCAATATTCTGCTTTTCGATGGATACTTTAAAAAAACCTATTAACATTGTTTGAATATATCTTTAAGAAATTAATTTTAAAAGAAATAAAAAATATTCTCGTAACTTTAAATTACAATCATTATTCTGCTTTTTGATAAGTACTTAAAAAAAAAATAGAAACGTATGAATATATCTTTTCTATGTGAGGCTGTACAGTTTGCATTTAATCAAAAAGGTTATTTTCGTATATATTTTTATACTTGGTTGGTATGGTTTAAATTTTTTAAATTTTGGCTATTCTTTTTGGAGTATTATTTGATTAATTTTAATAATAAGATATTTTTGGTTAAATTTTATTTAAAAAAAAAAAATTAAAAATGATTTTATATGTATTTTTCAAAAAAAAGTTATCATGGTTTTCTTTTAAATAAATAAATTATGATAAATTTTACAGTCGTAAAAAATATACCATTTATATAAATATTTAAATAATATAATAAAATATTTAAATATTAAAAATACAACACCTAATTAGTAATATATAAAATGTACTTTTATACTTTATATATTAATATAAAATTGTCATCATCAATATAATGTGTCTATAATAAATATTTATCTTAATTTCATATTTACCTAGTATTTAAAGGGATTTTATCTTTCAAAATACAGTCGTCTAGTGTAAAACTTGAAAAAAAAGTTTGGACTTATAGATATTTGATTCTTTAAAATGATTAATAGATTTGGAGTTAAGATAGATGTATACTAGTTTTTAATAATATTATTGATATTAGATATATTTTGTATATAATAATTTTTTTAAATAAAAATTTGTTTGTAATTTTTAATGATAAACAAACATATAGTATAATAAATTTGAATGAATCAATCAATTTATTATTTTCATTATAATTTAATTTTAATCTTTTTTTTTTTTTAATTTCAAATGATGTTATTGTTATATTATTATTTGATTTAATATTTCATTTTACATACTATTACTACATCTCTTTAATAGATTATAGAGTGCCTCTAAACATAATAATCTAAACAAGTGATGTTCAACACCTTAATGGTGTCATTCAAGTTAAAATTTATGTTGTATGAAGAATTGCATAAAAAATTATAACCTACATTCGTCAATGTTAAACTAATAGTGGTCAATAGATCGAATCCTCAAGTCTGGCTTATGCGAAACTAAAAAATGAGATTTTTGTGCGCAACTCCTACATGAGTGCCCAAAACATAAATAAGTGTGGGAAATAACTCTTGGTAAATATATTTATTTACATCTTATTTCTATCCATTTTTTATGCAAACCTCTACACATATATCTCAAATTTATGTATGCATTTTTCAAAGATATCCATAAATGATGCATAAAATATGTGAAGCAATTATCTACATGGTATTAAATTATGGTCCAAGCAAATGTTTGAAAAAATATCTTTCTTAATGTTATTGAAAAATAAATATCTATATTTCAAAGTGAAACATTATAAGTTGTATTGGTGATGCAGGGTAGCCTGCAAATACCAGGATCTTCAATCACTCTGTTATGGCAACATGCATCTTAGCATTTGCCAAATCAAAAATCAATGCCTTTCATTGAAGTCAAACCAAGTCATTATTCATATGAATGCTTTTACTTAATTTAAAAGGTCTTCGCTAAGATGCTCAGACGATGAAACCTTTGAACTCCCCTACAAACAGCTGAACAACGAACTTCTTTCACCATCTCGCAGTCAATCTTCGCTAAGGATGCTTGGACTTACTCAATACAATGTCTGGGTAGTAATTCAATCGAATTACTTATTAATTTACTACACTTTATATTGCGATCACTATTCCAATACGCGCTAAGGTTTCACGTCCGTCCCAAATCGAGCACAACATCTGTCAAGAAACAAGATAATTGACTTCATCTCTGCCATTCTTTTGCTAAGCGCGTAAGTGTCCTGCCATCCGGATGCTTTTTCCCTGAAAATAGCATTTGAATGACTTTTACTTAGGTTTCAATCACGTATGCAATGAGAAGCCAATCCTTGACAACACCAGCCATGTTCATTGTCCAAGCTGAAGTCTTTCCGATCAAAAGGAAAACTGCAAGGTTAAGGGCAAAGGCACAGAGGGAGTTTATGCCAAAGATGAAATAATCGAAATGGAAGTTTGAAGTTTCCTTGAGCACTGGAAACTCAACAAACAACTAGGGGACAGTCAATAACAAAAGGCAGCATGGCGCAACATAATACAAGGTAGTAATGGGATTCAAGGTGATTCCCTTTGACGTAAGCAAGATCTAGATCAATACCAACCGTGTAGCCTCAAACGCAACTGCACCCAATTAAAGCAACACACCCCATGAATCGAACTTGGCACTATTCCCTTAAGGGATTATTATAATGGCTCTGCGTAAATAGAGTCCTACTCTGTCATGAAATCAAAGTGCCGCAGCGTATCAATGAAAAGGAAAACGATCTCTATTGTTTTAACACACAGTAAAGGAATCTCCAAGAGTTTTTCTCTTAACTGTAATAAAATGAAATTACAGTGGCGCAGCAATATGCTTTCACAACAAAAGAAACGAGCCAAACTGTCCCAATAATCAATAAAGCATCAAGCGGAAATACTAAGGCGATTCAAGCTTGTCAATACACAATACAACATCAAGCGGAAATAGGAAGGCGCTTCCAATCTTCAATACACAGTAAGGCAACTATTTAATACATGTATCCACATTAACAAGATATCATCGATCTTCTTTCCAGAACGCCGAGAGGAATTTTCACTCATAATTCTTCTGGCACGCTCCTCTCTCCCCTTAGAGCTTTGCTGCCACTTTATTTTTATATAATAATGGATAGGTCTTCTCAGACTTTATCTCTTACAAAAAGCAGATTTTTTACATAGTAATTTAAGGCTTTTTACAACTTGTCTATCTATGAAAAGATAGCATGTTTTATTCTCTACTTTTATTCTATTTTTAACTGAAAAAGATAGCATGTTTTATCCTCTACCCTGTTCCTAATTTTTTTAACTAAAAACATAGAAATTGGAAGGCCTTTTCCCTTTGAGTCACATGCTCCTACATCAGACTCCCAAGGTAGAAAATGATCATGATCTCCTGATCATGCTTTTTAAGTCTTTGTCCGCCTGGATCCCACACTTTGTTCTGCCAGTCATCATCTGCTGTTGCTTGCTGCTTTTCTCCAGGTCTCCATATTTTATGCTGTCTTGCTCCACTAGTTGTACTTTCACAATCTATCCCTGTCTTCATTTTGTTGCTGCTTCTCTTCCTTGCTGATGTCTTCCTCTGAGACCCTTTCAACATGATTCTTCTGATTAATTCAATTTCCTTGTCTAATAAATCTTCAAGCTGTTGATTTCTTGCTGCCTGCTGAGCTAAGATGGCTTGCTCAGTTTGTACTGTCACTCGTTGACTTATTGCTTCTATGCTTGTTTCTGTTCTAACTTCCACCTGATCATCCATACCCTCTTGTCTTCTGGAACAAAGAAATTCTTCTCTCTTCATTTGACTACTCAACTGAGTCAAATGTTCTGCACCAATACTTGCATTCAAAAAACACTTGTTAAAATAAAATTCATAAGGCCTCAGTGCCTTACTTCCCATTGCCAGTATTTCAGTATACTGATCCCAGTCATTCTTGAGATTATCACTCAGTCTATCCTCAGCATCATCTTCTCTGAGAATGCCTCTATGTTCTGTTTCACAAAAATGAATCTCTTTATTTTCATTCATCTCTGTCTTTATATTTTGAATACTTATCTTCTGTACTTCTAGTCTCTTCTCTAGAACACTTAACTCATGCCATAAACCTGTCATCTCCTTGGAGAAACTTTCTGTGCAATCTTCAATACTTTCACAAGCCAAGCTTCCTATTGTTACCATCTCATCATCTGTTATCAGAACATAATTCTGATTCTCAACTCCTGCAATAAACTCAGTTATCTATCCATCACTTAATAGAAACAATTTGTCATTATCAGCATTTATAACAAATTGATCATCATCGTGTATCATCCCTGCATTCATACATAAACTTTCAGTTTGCACAAAATGTTCAACAGTATCAGCTGTTACTTCCCTTATCTGCGCTTCAGACTGATTCTCTTCTTTAACATCCACAAGAACTTCCTCTTGTGCTGTAACAGTTTCACAAGATTGCACATCCTCCTCAATAAAACCTGTAATCACATCACAATTGTTAGCTACAAAAATACACAGTTTTTCATTATCCAACTGATCTGGATTTGCCCAATAACTCAAGAGATCATCAATGATCTTCTCCTCTGTTTCACCAATGGAAACCTCCTCTTCCAACTCAGCTGCTCTGAGTTCTTCCCTTTGATCAGATCTACATGTGGAATCTTCAAATTCTATCTCTGGCACAAGAACTCTAAGTCCCTTTTTCAACAAGGCAATCACAATTTGCCTCAACCTCCTCTACAATTATCGCTAAATCACTCTCTTTCCCTTCAGTGGAAAGAGCCATTTTCCTTTCTGATTTTTCTGCTCTTGCAGCCATTCTTGTAGTACCTGCAACTGTACCTTTATTACTGCGATCTCTCTTTCTCAAACTTCTGCAGTCATCTCATCTCTGTGGCATTTCTCTGAACCTCTTCTTCCTCTAGAAAAACTCCTTCTGCCTCTTGCATCACCTCCTGTCGGTGCATGCCGGGTTGAGCTACGGCTAGCTCCTTCTTTAGGTGTTGTAGATCTTCCTCTACCACCTTGACTTCCTTTTCCTCTGAAAGTCCCTCTCCCTCTGGAAGACTGCTTCCTCATGAGTTTCTCACTCACCATGAGTTGTACTAGCCTCTGCAACAGCAATCTCTCTTGCTACCACTTACCTCACCAAGCTCTCCTCACTCAGTCTTTTGGTAAGTACTTGGTTCACTGCCTCTGGAACCTCTTGAGCACTCCTCTACTCTCTCTAGGCTATCTCTTCAACTCACTTTTCTCTTCAAGACACTGCAATTGTCCTCCCTATCCAGCCTTTAGCTGAATGTTAGGTTCACTGCCATCATTTTCTCTTCAACCATAAACTTAAATCATAAAAGTCAGATCAAAAAATCATCTCACCTTTAAGATCCTACATGATCTTGTCTTCTGCAATATTCTTCACTGCATTTGTGTAGCTTGCATAAAAAAAAATCATTCATCACACATTCAAAGAAACATACTTTAGTTTTCAACTGTACTCATTCAAAAAAAAAAAAAACAAACTTCTTCAACAAAGCATTCCCGCTCTGATACCACCTGATGCAGGGTAGCCTGCAAATACCAGGATCTTCAATCACTCTGTTATGGCAACATGCATCTCAGCATTTTCCAAATCAAAAATCAATGCCTTTCATTGAAGTCAAACCAAGTCATTATTCATATGAATGCTTTTACTTAATTTAAAAGGTCTTCACTAAGATGCTCGGACAATGAAACCTTTCATCTCCCCTGCAAATAGCTGAACAACGAACTTCTTTCACCATCTCGCAGTCAATCTTCGCTAAGGATGCTTGGACTTACTCAATACAATGTCTGGGTAGTAATTCAATCGAATTACTTATTAATTTACTACACTTTATATTGTGATCACTATTCCAATACGCGCTAAGGTTTCACGTCTGTCCCAAATCGAGCACAACATCTGTCAAGAAACAAGATAATTGACTTCATCTCCGCCATTGTTTTGCTAAGCGCGTAAGTGTCCTGCCATCCAGATGTTTTTTCCCTGAAAATAGCGTTTGAATGAATTTTACTTAGGTTTCAATCACGTATGCAATGAGAAGCCAATCCTTGACAACACCAGCCACGTTCATTGTCCAAGCTAAAGTCTTTCCGATCAAAAGGAAAACTGCAAGGTTAAGGGCAAAGGCACAGAGGGAGTTTATGCCAAAGATGAAATAATCGAAATGGAAGGTTGAAGTTTCCTTGAGCACTGGAAACTCAACAAACAACCAAGGGACAGTCAATAACAAAAGGCAGCATGGCGCAACATAATACAAGGTAGTAATGGGATTCAAGGTGATTCCCTTTGATGTAAGCAAGATCTGGATCAATACCAACCGTGTAGCCTCAAACGCAACTGCACCGAATTAAAGCAACACACCCCATGAATTGAACTTGGCATTGTTCCCTTAAGGGATTATTATAATGGCTCTGTGTAAACAGAGTTCTACTCTGTCATGAAATCAAAGTGCCACAGCGTATCAATGAAAAGGAAAACGATCTCTATTGTTTTAACACACAGTAAAGGCATCTCCAAGAGTTTTTCTCTTAACTGTAATAAAATGAAATTACAGTGGCGCAGCAATATGCTTTCACAACAAAAGAAATGAGCCAAACTGTCCCAATAATCAATAAAGCATCAAGCAAAAATACTAAGGCGATTCAAGCTTGTCAATACACAATACAACATCAGGCGGAAATAGGAAGGTGCTTGCAGTCTTCAATACACAGTAAAGCAACTATTTAATACATATATCCACATTAACAAGATATCATCGATCTTCTTTCCAGAACGCCGAGAGGAATTTTCAATCATAATTCTTCTAGCACGCTCCTCTCTCCCCTTAGAGCTTTGCTGCCACTTTATTTTTATATAATAATGGATAGGTCTTCTCAGACTTTATCTCTTACAAAAAGCAGACCTTTTTACATAGTAATTTAAGGCTTTTTACAACTTGTCTATCTATGAAAAGATAGCATGTTTTATTCTCTACTTTTATGCTATTTTTAACTGAAAAAGATAGCATGTTTTATCCTCTATCCTGTTCCTATTTTTTTTAACTAAAAAACATAGAAATTGGAAGGCTTTTTCCCTCTGAGTCACATGCTCCTGCATCAATTGGTCAATGTGTTCAAACGATTCAGTTTCAAAATAGCTTTAGTTTAAAAAATGCTTTAGTTTCAAAAAATGTTGTTCGCATTCATTTAAGGATGTCAGCAATACCTTTTTTTGTAATCACTAAATGTTTTAGCATCAACATTGTGCTCCCCGTAGATATGTAAAAATTCTTAAATAGGTGAATTCTTTGTTGCTAAGGACTTAAGGCCAAGCCATGTAATTTACTAATCCTCAGTAACCAATGATATGTCATACCTCCAACTCCTCAAAAAATTCTTGTAATTGGTAATTCTTAAATAGGTGAATTCTTTGTTGCTAAGGACTTAAGGCCAAACCATGTAATTTACTAATCCTTAGTAACCAATGATATGTCATACCTCCAACTCCTCAAAGAATTCTTGTAATTGGTAAATCTTGTAATTGGTAAATTCTTTGTTGCCGAGGATTTAGAGTCAAGTTATTTAATGTACCAATCCTCAAGAACAAATCAATAACCACTCGAGCATCCCTAAACATTTGTAAGCAATCCTCAAGAACCAATCAATAACCACTCGAGCATCCCTAAACATTTATAAACACTTCACCTGGACATTGCAACGTCATGGATGAGCCAAAACCCAATTAATTCTTCTTTATTATTAGTTCCAGACATCAACCTTACCTAAGAAGGAAAGAGTGATGATTATGTGAGTAAAATATAGTTTCTAGAGCCCTAACATGATCTTTTGCTCCATAAAAGAAGGCTTCGAAGTATCTAGCCCAATCAGAATTTTGTGCTTCTTTGAACCTTTTGTGTTAATTTCCTTATTTATTTATTGTTATTTCTCTATTTTTAAATGCTGATTAAATCTTTACCAAAAAAAACTATAAAACATATAATCAATATTCAAAGGTAATATGACTAAATATAGAATAAACAAATATATTTAAATATTTTCAAAAAAATCCACTGGGTCTTGGATAGACGGTGAAGGCACTCCTTGGTGTGAAGTCACCAGTTCAATTCCTCACCTTGATCAGGGTGATATTTTGACATAATGAAGATTTAGTCCCACAAAGATTACAAAGAAAAAGTCCACGGGGTCTTGGATTTGTTAATGCACTCCTTGATGTGAAGTTACATGTTCAATTTCCTCAATAGATGGTGATTGGATGCTTTGTTAAAGCACTCCTTAATGTGAAGTTACATATTCATTTTCACGGTGATTGGGTGCTTTGTTAAGGCACTCCTTCATGTGAACTTACTGTTCCATTGGGTGCTTTGTTAAGGCACTCTTTAATGTGAAGTTATTGATTCAATTTCCAACTCTTGATTCAATTCTCATCATTAAAAAATAAATAAATTTCAAAGTTAAACATTTTAAACTATATTTGAGAATATTAAACTAAGAATAGTGAATAGGCAAACAGATTGCTAAACTCCACGTTGAGTAATGAAAAGTTATATTATACAATGTTAAATTAATAACTAAAATTATATTAAACAATGTTAAACTAGTAATAATGAATAGACCCATCTATAGTTAAAATCTACCTTGTGAGGGACCCATGAAATATATATATATCAATCATGAACTAGCACTAAGCACTTTACCAAACAATATTTAATAGTGTTGCTGAGTAAAATGATTTATGGCTGGATGTGATCTTTTGAAAATAACAATGATTTTTGGTCGGTATAGATTTAGTTTTTAATTAATTTTTATAAAAAGAGTGCCGGAAACATTTTATAAAAAAGAGTGGTGGAAAAAGTTTACCTACTGCCTTGGGCCACACAATTTGCTACCTGCTCCTCACGGCATTGCAAATCTGTCATTCAATTTGCTTCCTGCTCCTCACGGCATTGCTACCTGCTCCTCACGGCATTGCAAATCTGTCATTCAATTTGCTACCTGCTCCTCACGGCATTGCAAATCTGTCAAAATATATCGAGGTTTCGAGCTTCCTGCCTTTCCTCACCTTCCCGTATACATGAACTTTTGCGTTACCATGAATATTGAAGAGGGAATCCTGCAAACCCATCTAAATCTGCACGCAGTGCTTGTGCCCTTTCCATCGCCTAGTCATGTTAAGGCCATCATGGATTTGGCACAGCTGCTGGCTGTGCGAGGATTTTTCATCACCTTAGTCAATACGGAATGGATCCAGAAACGCATGGTGGATTCTCTTTTTTCTCTCGTCTCCAGAGGCGGCGATCCTGATCATCAAGGCCACAAAATTCGGTTTGTGTGTATTCCGGATGGCTTAAGCCCAGACCATGGCCGCATTTCCAATCTCGGCGAGTATTTCCTTGCACTGCAAAAATTGAGCCCCGCATTGGAGCACCTCCTTCGTAGCAGCATCACTAGCAACCCTACTGTTGATGATGATGACATTATATGTTCTTTTCCGCCGATCACATGTATCGTTACAGACAGCATTATGTCTTGCACGGAACAGGTGGCTACCAATATGAAAGTGCCCAGGGTTATCTTCTGGCCCTACTCTGCCGCTTTCTCCATTTCTCAGTGCTACGCTAAACAACTTCTTTCTCACGGTCATATTCCTGTCAAAAGTAAGTGCAAGCTTTCTCTATCTCCTCCCAACTTACTTCTAACTGCCACTCTCTTTTGCTTATTCTCTTTCCAACACTTTTGGTTTTCGTTTGTTTCTGTCACGCTAACTTGAAAACTTACACTGTGCTCGCGGGACTTACAAAGTGCAGTAAGCGAGGCAAACAATCCAGAGAAAATGATCTCTTGTCTCCCCGGTAATATCCCGCCTCTGAAGCCAAGCGATCTGTTATCTACCTATCGCATTCAGGATCCATCAGACATTATTTTCAACGCCACTCTCTATGAATCAGAGAAGCAGAGTAGAGGGGACTACGTGCTGGTGAACACGTTTGAGGAGCTCGAAGAGAGGGACGCAGTAAAGGCCCTCTCTTTGAATGGATGTCCCGCACTGGCGATTGGACCTCTATTCCTTTCAAATTTCTTACAAGAAAAAAGTGGTTCAACCACCACTACCCTTTGGGAGGAGGACGATGAGAGGTGCCTGCAATGGCTGGATATGCAACAGCTAGCATCCGTTATATACATTTCCTTTGGCAACTTGGCTGTCAAATCTCAGGAGCAACTGGAGCAGCTTGCGCTGGGGCTAGAGGGATGCGGGCAGCCTTTCTTGTGGGTTCTCCGCTCGGATATCGCAGGAGGCGAGGCTGCAATTTTACCAGATGGATTTGAAGAACGAACGAAGGATCGAGCACTGCTTGTGAAGTGGGCTCCCCAGGTTAAAGTCCTTGCACACACATCAGTGGGATTATTTGTCACTCACTGTGGTTGGAACTCTACTTTGGAGAGCATTAGCATGGGAGTTCCCGTGGTGGGTTTTCCTTATTTTGCCGATCAGTTTCTCAACTGCAGATTCGCCAAGGAGATCTGGAAGGTTGGCCTCGACTTTGAAGGGGTGGATCTCGATGACACCAAGTTAGTGAGAAAGGAAGAGGTGATGGATATTGTGAGGAGAATGATGTCAACTCTCCAAGGAGATCAGTTGAGAGAGAACGCTGTGAAGTTCAAAAAGATTGCAGCGAGGGCGGTCCTACCTGGAGGCTCGTCCTTCGATAACCTAAGCACCTTCATTCAAGAAATGACGAGGAAAGCAACAGCAGCAGGCCCAATCCAGGAACCCAAGTGACTATCATCTCTGGAGAATTGAATCCAAAAGACGAGTAAAACTGACTTTTACATTTAATTTCAGTTTTTTGTTTGGTTATATTTCAATTCTATTGATCACGGAATACTTATCAAGTTCTACCTAACTCACCGTGAATAAATCAACCCTAACCAATAATATTATATAAATTAGTTATTCTTAGATTATATTATTTTATAATTGATATTATATATTAATTATATATTTATCATATATCGATATTGAATGTTAATTATTTATTACATAACAGTTATTTTCTAACTTAATAAACATCTTTTCACATATTTCTAAATAATTTTATTTTACCAATGGCTAGTTTTGAACGGGTTACCCTGAACCATGATGCATCACTACTATTTATTCTCTCAGATCGTGTGGTTTCTCACCTTGTCCTGAGGATGAACCACATTAGTTGGTTGGCTTACCCTGAACCATGATGCATCACTACTATTTATTCTCTCAGATCGTGTGGTTTCCACATTAGTTGGTTCGAAACGTCGACCCAATCCTTACAATGTGATTAATCCGAAAGACTTCTCTCTTATAATGTGATTAATTCGAAAGACTTCTCTCTACATTATGGATCACAAAAGTCTTAGATCTAACAATAAATTTATTGACAAAAGTCCTCTCTTGAAATGAATTCTCCAACCATATTCTAATTGGATCATAAAGATTAGGATGGACATCAGTTAATGGCTAGCAATGATGTGCCTTTAGATGTTGTAACATGAGGAAAAATGTTATTATTATGTACATGAGGTGGAATATTAGCAATCTTCTATGTAACTGAATTTTTGAAACAACTTTGAAATGGATCATGAAAGTGATAGTGAAAATTGAATAGAGCTTTAATAAGATTTTTAGGTAGATTATATGGTTGGTCAGATTGTAATGCTACACTCTTGAGCGTTGAAGATCGTGGAATATTCATTTCATAAAAAACAATAAGTTGGTATGACATGAACATTAAAAGAAATCAAAAAATGAGAAGTTCAAGATGCTCATTATATGGGCTTTGAAATTGAATTTTTTCAATTAACACAACGAATTTTCAATGAAAGGCCAACCAATAATATTCAAAATTTAAAAAGTAAAAGATAAATAAAAATATGAAACAAACCAGCTCAAATGAAGAATAAATAATAAAGTTGAATCATCATTTAGTATCGTTACAAGTAATATTATAAGACAATCGGGATTTATTTGAAAAAATTTCCTCTTGACAAGTATTGGTCGATAAAATGCAATTGGAATTAATACCAACATCTATTTGTGAAAGTGAAAGAGATTAAGGATTATGACTAAAAATGGGAACATGAATAATGTGAGAATCAAGAATTTGAATGGATTTTTCTTCTTGAAAATTGTAATCACTATGGAATTTTGGGGATTCGAGATGAGAATCTTTTGTAGCAATATAATTATAAGAAGGTCTATCATCTTGAAAAATAGATTGAATTTAAATATTCAGATTTTGAGGATTTAATGATGGGTGAGATAACTCAACATTCTCATACTCAAAATCGTCATCATAAATGACTAGCAATTTTCATTAGCACTCTCTTCCTTTTCATAAAGTAAATTAAAATAAGAAGAGTAATTAAATGGACTTTGATGAGAATTCTCAGCACTGTTGAAAATGTAATCATTAAATGACTCTTATTCTTGATTGAAACTAATCAACAATTCATTATTTGTTAAATTTATGGCAACTCTCATGTTTTCTACAAAAGTATTCGTAGAAAGAGGAATTGCTAAATGATTACCAAAATAATTATCATCATAAAAAAGATTGGGATATAGAAAGAAATGGTTGTTTGAACAAACAAATATGAAAACTTCTTTTCTTATAGAATGATTGTTAGAGTTATAAATTAATTCTCGAGCTTTCAATTTTACTTCTTCATGAATGTTTAATTCAATGCAAAAATCAGATTTGCCATTATTTGGAAAGATTTTAGGAAAGACATGTATTTGGTTGATCGTACTTTCCTGAGAATTAATGTTTGCCAAGTCCAAAATTCGTGGTTGAACATTATCTGCAACATGAGAAAACTCAGAAAAAATTGTCGCAGATTGCATATTGTTGAAATTTTCAATTTGAACTAATGCTCGTTGATTTTCTTGTTCGTTATGGATAACAAATTTACATTGATTTTGACCAACTGATTTATTACTATCAACATTCTTTGGAACAATTTCAGGATCTGTATCAATTTCAATGGATTTTTTGATAACTTGCTGAAATTGTCCATTAACAATTTCAATTTTTTTCCTACTTGAAGATCAACCATGCCATTGTGAGCAACAACTTCTTCAATAACAAAAATACATTTAGAGAAGATAAATCTTCTCGTTCATTGCAATTGTTTGAAACACAAGGAAGGGAAATGACATATTGAAACCATTCCATTAATTCAATGTTTCAAGGTCTATCTTGAGATTTAAATTTTAAGAAAAAAAAAAATTTGAATCTAGTTTTAAATCTATTGTAGATTCATAATCAAATTTGTGCAATCTTTCAAGTTCGATGCATACCTGTTCATAGTCATAGCCCTTGAATGCGTGAATGAAATTTGTTAAAAAATTGTCCAAACTGTGAATAGAGGCAATTGGTAGAAATTCACACCATATTTTGGCTTTGCCTATGAAAGTTAGAGTAAAGGTCCTGCATAGAATACCTTCATCAATATTAGTAAACATACAATTTGTCAAATTTTCAATAAATTGTAAAACATGATCATATGTGTAAGCATTACTCTTACTATCAAACTTTACCTTCAACAAGTGTCTTACAATTTTCATTGTAGTGATGGAAGATGCATGTCCAAAGATACAACTCTAAATTGGAAGTTTAGAAGGAGCCTTTGCATATAAAGAAAAAAATTAAAATACAAAACTCCAAAAGGGCAACTTGTTGTTGGCCCTCCTTCTAGGGCCAAAATTGTTGATGGCTAAAAATGACCGAAATGAACAATTGGGATATCACTCGGTCAAGGCCCCAATTAGGCCCTTATCTGTTTGGGATGGTGATTCTGACTAGTTTAAATGGGCCCAGTTATTCCTCACTCTTCCTTTTGACTTGTGATGTTTCTAATTACTTATCAACAAGAAGAGGCAACCATGCTTACCCTCTTGCAGCTAGCTTGCAAGAAAGTAGTCCTTAAGCTGACATAAGGGCTCAACTAGGCCACCAATGAGAGTGCTCCTACAAAAAGATACTTCTAAAAATGTAATTTACTAATCAAAATGCAAGCCTACTTATTAATGTAGAAAAACAAATCAAATGATTCTAACTCGACCCATAAGAAATATTTCCTAAATGCCAAGTGAAAATATTTAAAGATAATGGGGATTTAACATGTATTTTATGATAAATATTGAAATGTTGAAGTAGTTCTAACAACTGATATATTTAATGCATGTCATGTTCTATTTCAGAGATCAAAGTAATAAGAGAAAAATCATTAAAACATGGAAATAATTCACACAATTTAATGACAGTTAAATCTATTTACATTGACAAATTTATGAGTAAATAATTACTTAGAAGTTAGTTTAAATGCAAAAGAAGATCAAAATACAAATCATTGATCTAATACATAGAAATACACATATTAAGAAATAATGCTTAAACATGGAATTGTTGGCACATATCTGCCATAAAAGAATAAGATTTATTCGCAAATAATAATACTTGAAAATGCAATCTTAAAACTAGATCTTCTGCTCTATCTCGACAATGAATTTCTCCAACAATCCTCACAATACCTTGAGCTCCGCCAATAGAGAATGGAGCTACAATAGTGCATGGTCTATCTCTACAACAAAAATCTAATCTTAAAAAAAAACCTCCAGGCTCATATTTGAGCATTACTCTTAGATCTATAGGAAACATATTCTTTATAGTAGTGCAATAGTGTTCTACTTGCAGCAAAAAGGAACCCCTTCTATTAAAGGTCTTCTATTTATAATATTACAAATGAAATGTCCAAAAGGAAGTATGTTGCAAGGTAGTTTAGATCTCTGATTTTTAGAGCCGTAAATCTCTTTCATTGATTTGTTGCTCCAATACTATTTCTCAAAGACTCTTGGGCTTAATCTTTTGGAACAACTTCCCTACAAAAAATAACCAAAACTAAAATTAAAACCAATAAAAAATGAAAAGAAAATTCACATTTCTAAATATGTGAAAAACAAATTAACAAATTCAAAATCTCATTTAGTAAATTAATAAAATAAAATTTAAGCTTCCTATTGCTTCCTATAAAGGCATGGTTGACAATTGAGAAATATGGGAATGAATCAACATCAATTAATCTTCCTTATCAAATAAATTTTTCCAAAACAGATTTATGAAATCTATTTTGGTTGCAAATTTGTAGCTATAATTTATGATAGTTTTTTGGATAACAAATGTCCAAATTTACTTGAAATAATACTTTCATATTATTCTCCATGGAAATAGATTTCCAACGAACTCTCATTTGCCTCATTTGGTGGAGTAGAACTCAAAATATTGTCTTCCAAATTTGAACCATTGAAACTATCTAAGTGTGTTAATAATTACATAGTATTGGGCAATGTTTATTAATGTTTTTTTCATAAATAAAAAATATTAAAAAATAAAATAAAATAAAAATTACAAATAAAACAAAAAAATATATTTAAAATTAAAATTAAAGTAGACGATGGGTCATAAAATGTTGAAGCGTTTAAATTCATGGTTTCATAGATATGATGGTGGAGGATGAAGAAGAGGGACAAGGGGTGGAGAGTGGGATCGCTATATAATGTTTAAACAAATGTTTCATGTCCCTATTTATTGTTCCCTGTCGCAATAGGGTAAAAATGTATTCAAAATGAATTGATGTTTACATTAAATTTAAATTTAAAAAAAACAACATAACTAATGTTTACATTAAAAACTAATTTAATTTATTTTTAAAATAATTTAATTTTTTCATTTTCTACATTTTGATTGATTAAATCAATTTAAGCCTTATTGTATAATGATGTTGATGTATCAACAATTGTCACTTCATAATTGAAGCACTGCCAATATTAATGTTATGGCTGCCAAGTGTTAATATTAATGACAACCAAGTGTTCCGCAGTTGTATCCATTTCTTTTGGCTTTATTGTTGGCATCATCAATACACAGTCTGAATAAAAAACCTTAGACTTTCTCTTGTTATGAAGCTTTTCGCATACATTCCAATTTTTAAATTTTCAACAAATCGTTTTATAGATAAAAATAAATAAATTACCTCATTATTTAACATAAAATAGTTGGCCAAATTATCCTAGGGTTCAAGTAGAATAAGCATCTAGTAATTTTTCCAAAGACATACTAACCCCGGTCCCACGGGCTAATCCTAAGTCGTGTTCCTTCGCTCGACTTTGATTTGAAGTAGAATGGATGGGGCTTGACTATGAGTTGAGATGTTATGTTTAAAGGCCACATGGCTTTCTTTTAAACCTTTTCGTGACTTGACTATAACCCCGTTAGTTACTTTGATTTTTCCATCAACTTATTTTCCTCACTGACACGTGATTATGAGTTGAGATTAAGTTTAATCATAACAAGGATTTGTTGTTTTTGGGAAAATGCACGTAACACCAATATAAATTTTTAGAATTAGATTTGCAACTTTAATTCGATCTTATTTAATTCTAATAGATTTGCTAAATTTATAACGAATTTAATTATAGAATTAGAAATATGATGATGCATGAACTAGAGTTCATCAAATGTTTTGGTCAAAATTTATTTTTTTTATTTGGATGAATAATAAAAAATAAATAAATTTTCAGGGGAAAATAAAAAAAAATTCCAGGTGCATTAAAGGATTTGTTCTTTATTATTATTCCCGACATGCAAGTTTCTGACTTGCCCAAGTTGCAATGCTTAAAGAAAACGATCTCTCATTTTTATTGAAAACCATGTCTCCCTCTTATTGTGCAATGATAGCAAGAATTGACTTTTGTGTACTCTATTATTAATTACTATGTACTATCTTAGTAATTATTATGTACAATAAATATAAATAATTTGAAAAATCACATTATATATTAATTATTATGTACCATAAACACAAATGGTTTGTAATTAAATTCAAAAATTCCATTTTCTCATTGGTGTAAAGTATTGAATAGACAATTTTTATGGGTTTTATTTTTTAATTAAAAATTAATTTTAAAAAATGTAAATTTGAAAAAAAATATGTAAAAATAACATGTGTACAGTTTGTTCAACTCTCATTATATCAATCTATGCTCTAATGACATGACATGCGTACTATATCTCTGGAATCTCTCCTCACTAAAAGCCATTGGAAATGCAATTGGGAAATTTTACTGCAGGTGTCCAGAAACAGAAGAATATGCCAGAACCACCTATGCACGCATTTGTGTGGAAATGAACTTCAGTGCCGGATTCCCAGCGGAAATAAACCTAACAAGTAAAGATTATGTGTGGAACCAGAAACTCGATTGTGAAAGTGTCCTCTTCCGATGTCGATCCTGCTTTGAGACGGGCCATCTAGCCAAAAATTGCCAAAAACCTCCCAGAAAAATCCTGGTAAAAAAAGCCACCACAGATCTACTTGGTGGGAAGGAGCACAAAAAGAACACTACACTGTCATCAAAGAAGAATACTCTAGAGAAAACTCTGAATCACAAGAAATTGGGCAAGACGGAAACAACTCTCAAGACAAGCATGGAGAAAGCCCTGCCCAACAACAAAAAAGTGCACTCGACAACCCCTCAAGTGTCAACAGTTATGAGGATTCGATTATCGTGCAAACTAAATCTTCATTTGACAACAAAGCAGATCTCCTAGACCAAACCTCTTCTCCGACTATCTTCAAAAGGACGAACACAATTGATCGCGAAGCTAAGACACCATTGTTTCAAGAACCAGAAGAGATGAACGAGATGCCAGATGAAGGAAGTTGGAAGACCGTAGA
>APFE030880536.1:1107-30375 GCA_000404065.3 Pinus taeda
AATTTAATTAATTTAATTTTAAGTTATTTTAATAAAAACTTAATTTAATTTTAAATTATTTTAATAAAAAATTAAAATTAATAATGATAATGAGCCTTCACTCAATTTTTCTTTAGCAATAATAATATTGCAAACTAAAGATCCATTTCTCTCTCTTGCACTAAAATCTTTCTAACAAACGTGTGCATCTATATATACACGATAGTCCTTATAAATGTACAAGTCACATTGAAGATGGAGAACCATTAGGCAATTCTTAAGAACAAATCACTAAACCAATTATTGGTGCTTGGATGAAGATTTCGGTGTTGGGTGCCCTTTCGTAGGGCAATTTTGTGGAGTCTACCGTTATGTATAGATATAAGGTCTCAAGGATTGCAGGGATTTGGTATTTGAAACGAAGTTATGATACCATCATATGCATTAGCAACGACTTTTAAAAAAACCCTAGTTTAATATAAATATCAAGGTTATACTCATTCAGATATGATAAGGTTAATTTTCAACGTTAAAATATGATCATAAGTTTATAAGGAGATGTTATTATTATTATTATGTATTTTTTAAATTATGAGTATGGATAATTTCATAATTTGTGGAATAGGTACATAAAATGCTCAATAAATAACTTACTCATTCCAAAAAATGATTTAGGATCATGATATGGGCAAGGTTATTATAATATAATAATGGTTCATCATATGCTTTAATTAGTGGATTTATATCATAAGTTGTCCTTTCACTTTTCTAAACATGTCTATCATATACTATAAAACAATGACATGTGTATCTTCTCCTAATTGCATAGATTATTGTATGTTGTTCCCAATATAAATGAATAACATGACATGCAATGTGTAGTGGAGATGCATCCATTATTGGATGGTTTATTTTCACCTAAAATCATCCATGGTCAAGAAGGATCTTAAATGAATACCCAAGCATAAAACTTATGGGTGATCACCTAGATTATTTAAATGCTCACATTTATTAGTTTAATTCATTGATAAAATTTGACTAATAATGGGAAAATGGAGGGTACCTACCAACTATTTGACAAAATTTGTGAACAAGGTTTGGTGTTGTGAATTCCGTTGATTATTGGTTAAGATTGGGTATCATAGCAAGGCGTTCGAGCTGATTGCAACAATAAAGCATTGACCTAAAAGCAATACTTTGCTACGAGAAGTTCCTAATTTGGGTTTCTGCATTAGGAATTAGTACATAACACATTTGATGAAAATCTATAGTGAAATGTTATTTAATCTCTAATAGTGATAACATTATGTGCTCATAATGCAAGAAAGGCTTAGAAATGTAGCATAGAATGGAGTGTGAATGCATTCATTAGGTCATGATAATGTGAGGGTAGCACTGATCTAGGGAATAGAAATCATAGTGAGTTACTATTCTATAGCTTTATTTGCAAGTCAAAATGGTTCCCTTAAATGGTATAGTAATGATTAAGGATACCAGTGATCTAGGGAAAAGCCAATGTCAAGAGATGCTTGTAAAATCTAGTGCACAATCAATAAGGAAACCTTATAGAAATGACTTGTCATTTATGATCAATGTAGATCAATATGCAACTCACAATTGGCTATTGACATATTTTGTTGTTTTTGGTTGCCAATAAAAAAATTGCTCTTTGGAAGAATATGAAATTTCTTTGGTAAGTTTATCCAATAGTTTTGTTATATTGCATATTCGAGAAAAGTATGGTAAGGTTTCTATCAGACTAATTACGAAAGGTAAATTCACATATCACCATTGTCTCAACGATATGTAAGGGATATCAATCATTTATTAAAATAATAATCGAATATTACATATGTAATCAAGAACCCTATCCAATTATAATATTGGAATAAGTGACAAAAAAACATATAAATAGAAGGAAAATTGTATAGATTCCATATTCTTGCTTAATGGTCTTAACATAGTGGAATTCAAGTAGCACCTTTCAAGACCTTCCCAAATCTGGAAAATCCCCATCCACAAAGCCCAGGGATGCCCTTAGCATCGGATAATACTAGTACGAGCTACTAAGAAGATGTGGGCATATTGACCCAATGATTTGAACTCCAAAGTTTACTTTTTCATGCACAATCCTATAGGACCATACTATGGTTGCCCAATATTTGGCAAATGGATACTTTGAATGTCTAGAATAAAATGAAACAATGATAGAGGACAAACCTAAGCTAGAGCATAGGGCAATGCATAGTACATTCCTGCAACCCTTTCTCTCTAGAACACAATTATCTCTACTGAAACTGCAGGTTGCACATTTGAATAGTTGTTGGATCCTAAGAATATAACTGCTCCATACAAAGCCCCAACGATGATAACAATATCATTTTTGTTGTCCCTGATATACAATAATCTAATTGTTAGTTTCTACGAAGATTCTATATCATACAAAATGACAAGATCACACATTTTGCACATTTTTCTATTCAAACAAAATGTTTTAGGTACTAATATTCCATACAAAGTTAAATTTAAGTACATAAAACTTTTTGTCGACTTTCCAAAAGATCGTTACAAAGAGCAAAGCACTTAATAGCATTATAATTGAGAATTTCCTAGTAAGTCCACCATTCCTTCTACACATGATGTGAACTCTTCGAAGAATGATTAATGAGTACTTAGTCTAGGCAATTCATTAATTAGAAACTTATGAGTCAAATAAGTTAGGACAATGTATTCTTTTCTAAATCATTGAGAAGGCCAAAAACGAATTTACTAAGGAAAACGCTAAAAAAATAGGGTAGGCAAGGTCTCTTTCTCTCTCCCCCAAGCAGGACATGTGGAGGCATCTAGGGGTCCGATAAGGACAAATGACCGTCTCAGATGAGCTCCGATGTGGACAAGTGGTAGGATTTGATTGGTTCCGATAAGGGATACGTCACTGTTGATGTCACCATGACATGATGGTAAGGAGGGACACATGGCTGCTAACATCAACAAGACATGATGGTAAGGAGGGACACGTGGCAGGCCATTTTGGTGTTTTGAGGTGGCTTAATGGGCCATATCCTGGTGACACGCATCACCACTTAGGAGATGCCATGTGGCAATGATGACGTCACAATGGAAATTAGCAATTGACAGTTTGTTGTTGCTGACATATAAGTAAAAAGTGGAAATCCCCGACAAGAGGCTTCGATAGTGTTAAGTGCTTGATTGTGGAATAAACAGAAAACCAATGGTGTAGTGCTTAACAAAGGAAAAAGGCTCCCAGTACAATGTTGAAATACTTAGCGCCTTAGGTCATGGCACTCAGTCACCGCCCTCGGTCCTATGAAGCGAAATGCGAAAAGGGGCGAGAGCAAAAAAGTACAAGGACAATTAGAATTTGTTGTTTATTTGTGAGTAAAGTTCTTATAAAGGAAAAGCTCTGATAAAGTGCAATATAAAGGATAAAAGTCCCCCAATACAATGTTAAAGGGCTTAACACCTTAAGGCTAAGCTTCCGGTCACAACACCTGGTCCTATAAGTAGATATTCAATGAGGGCTCAAGACAAAAGTGGCTGGACATAATTAGAGGTCGGAAATTAGTAGTTTCTTGGTGTTGCACTACGATGTAGCACTATGAAGTATTTCATTTGATAAAGCACAGTATAGAGTATTGAAGGGTGTATAGAGCAGCGAGTTGTGCGAATAAATGTTGAGCAGATTTTTGGTCTCAGGAATGAAGGTCGATTGTCAAATATCTCTAATACAAGGACAAAAGAAAAATGGTCCACAGAATGTCCATGCCTGAAGTATAGAGAAGTGACATTAGAGTGTTGTCGGGCTCTGTTAGAGTTCAAGTGCATGGAGAGTCTCAGTAATGGGAAAGTTGCAGACAGAGAGGACTGTGCCTACGTTGAGTATGTAGGTGGACTAACGAGTGGCAGACACAACAACAACATGGAGAGGCCATGCCTAAGCATAGTGCAAAGTGATGAATGAGTACAGTTTGGCAGCATCAACAGTGCGGCAATATCGATAGTACGACAACATTGATAGGTTGGCAACATCAATTCTGAATGGCAGAGGAACAAAACTCAGGTGCTCTGATGAGCAAATCACAGGAATGAAGCATTGTTGCGTGAGAGACATAGAGAAAATTGATATGTGTGAGTGCACTAATGTGAGAGGTTATTTAAGAGTCAATTATGTGTGTAAAGGCTCAGTGCACCCTATAATAAGAAAAAAATACCCCAAGAGAAGCAAGTTGTGTGTGAAAGGAAAGAGTAGCCTATGTTCTGTATGAAAGGTTGTTAGTTTCATGTGTGTTGTGTGAAAGGCCGAAGAAGCCTATGAGCTACAGTGAGAAAAAGGCAGAGAGCTAAGCCTGTGTTCTGTGAAGCAAGGCTGAGAGAAAAATGTGTTTTGTGGAGAACAAAGAGGCCAAGAATTGAGTGACTATTGATGTTAAGAAAACTAGAGGGTTGCTGAAGATTGTTGCAAAGAGTTGGAAAGTGCAGCAGAGTTAGCGGAGAACAAAATATGTTATTAGGTAGATTTGTTGCCAAACTACAGAGAACAACTAGTTCTTATTTGAATGTGGGTTGGTGCCTGCAATACAAGAAGTTGGTGTTTCCATCTCTAGTGGAGCTTGAGAAGGCTTGGGGGTCAGTGCCTCCTACAAGTTGGGACTTGCTTACATCCAAAGAATTACAAGTTGGTACTTGCAACAAACCCATGAGGTTGGTGCCTCGCATGGCTCTTCTGGTAAGCTAGACAAGTGTCGACAAGTAGAGAGAATTGGTGATTCCTACTAGTTGGTGCTACCAAACAATCAAAGGGAGTTGGTGCTTCCTGTGAGTGGGTGCTCACAAAAAAGATTGATGTAATAGAGTAGGAGCTCTTATTTATATGAATAACAACACCAAGCTTTATAGTTTTTTTCCAAAAGGATTTCCACATGAAAAACCTGTGGCTAATGTGTATGATGCTTATGGTGTGTATGCTTGTGTGTTGAGTTAATGTTTCTACCACATTATATATTGTTGCTGAAATATGGATGGATGTCAAGTTAAAAAGGAAAAGTAAATTTCCATAAAGAAGTTAAAATTAGCCATTATATTGATTCACCCCCTCTTAGTATTAACATTTTTTTCCAAAAATTGGTATCAGAGTCAAGTTTCTTCAGAAATAGCTTAATCACTAGAAGGTAGATCAAAGGGAACCAATGGCTAATGATGTTTGACTAACAACAGAAGAAATTTCTTTCTTAGATAGATCAAGCCATGACCTTTGGTGTGAAATATGGAAGGTTAGAATGGAAGCCTACTTGATGTCCTTGGATGGTGATATATGGTTCTCCATATTAAATGAAGAAAAAAATGAAAAATCCATGGAGGTCATCCTGAAAGGGCTAGCTAAGTCAGATGATGATGAAGTAAGGCATTGTGAGTCAACAAAGGAAGTGTTGAATAGACTGCAATGTTTGTCTGGTGGAGATAGCCATGTGGCTCAAGAAGAGTTTGAGGAGCACTGTTACTTAGGCAATAAATCAGAACTTGGAGGATTTGCTACCCATCACACTCCTAGTGGTGATGAATAAGTCTTAGAAGAGACTCCATGTTGTGTAGAAGGTATGATATTTCCTTGTGATAACTGTAAAGAAGTGGGTCATTCATTATCTAGATGTTCATGTGAAGCACTTGAAGATAGGGACAACCATGCATCTAGTAGTTGTAATGAAGATAGACCCATTCTAGTAGAAATAGAAAATAAGGGATCCTCATATGAAGAAGGAATAATCCTCAGACCTATGGAAGACTCCACAGACATGGAGATGGGCTTAGGTCTCTGTGACAACCTAGCTATCACCTCTCATAGAGAAGAGAAGGATCTAAATGAAAGGATATTTTCTATAAAGAAGTTGAAATATGCTCTAAAAGATATCAAGAACCTATCAGAGGAAAATCTCAAGTAAGACGAGAAACTGGATGTTTATGAGCTTGAGAATGAGAAGTTGAGAAAAACAATAGTTGAACTAATTGCTCAACAAGAAGACACTAACTGGATGATTGGGAGGTAAACCCATCAGTTGAGTATAAAGGAGGCTTGCTACGAAAGACTACAAACTGAGGTAGTCTCATCGAGACATGATTTAGAGAAGTCAAACAAAGAGTTGTTTCAATATCATAAGCTCGAGGGTTCCAACAACAACAATAGAAAGTTTGTTGGGCAACAATAGCAATAAGAGAAGAAAAGACTGTAGCAGAAGAGGGAAAGGAAATCACAAGGAAGATTGTATGATAGAAATGGTTGTTGTCATAAAAGGCATGAGAAGAGCCAGCAGAGAACCCCTCCTCATCAGGAGAACCTTCAGAGACAATGTAACTTTTGTCATCAAAATCCTTTTCATGGTTTTTGTTTTTCTTGTAATACGTTTTCACATAAATCCATAGACTGTAGATGGCATGCAAGGAAAAAAAAGTGTTGTATAGAAGCAACCCAAGGATGCACAATAACACTAGAAGATGGAAAATTGGCCACGAAAGGAGTTTTGACAAAAGAGTTGTCGAAAGGAGTAACTCCTCCGCCCCATTCTTAGACCAAATCAAATTCTACGATTGTGGAAAATTTGGGCTCAAGAGATATGGTTGCAGAAATGAGAAGAAACGAAATGATTCTCAGAATATGCATGAAAATGTAGCAGCTCAGGGTTTGAAGACAAGGAGAAAGAATGAAGCGGAAAAATATCAACTGGTCTTCAGTGCTCTCCGTCAAAAGAGCAATATGAAAAGAGGAGGAATAAATCAGAAGAATGGTCCTCCCAATTTTGTGTTAGACCCCTATAAAATGGAGAAAGGATTGAAGAGGGTTTCGGTGTAGAAATAGGAGA
This sequence comes from Pinus taeda, assembly GCA_000404065.3. NCBI lineage: Eukaryota > Viridiplantae > Streptophyta > Pinopsida > Pinales > Pinaceae > Pinus > Pinus taeda. The sequence continues at coordinate 7,959 of APFE030880536.1, forward strand.
TGAACGGAAATTTTCCTCTATCCATCTGAAGCTAAGGGAACACCCAAATAGGGGTAAAGAAGAAGCAAGATGGGAATGCTTTTGTCAAGTCTTGACCTTTAAAGGTCTAGAGAAATAAAGGGGATGATCTTCTCAGGGGGGAGTAGATCCTCTATTTCTCTTCAGTGAAGGAAGAGAATGGCCTCAAGGGAGGCTGAGTAAGTCAGATGCCGGAGGCCAAGAAGATGAACAGTATGGGACATCTGATTGATGATGGTGGAGTGAAGCAAAACATAAGGAGTACACAAAAATATATTTTGTTGTTGGAAGAATAAGGGTTGCAATGGAAGTGTGGAATCACAAGGAGTTCATAGTCTTGTGAGGCCAACAGGATGAGTCCCCAAGCAAAGGCGAGATAGCTTTGCAGGATATCTAGGAAAATTGGCTCAAGGGGAGCTTCTTCGATAAGAAGTAATAGGCAAAAATGGACAACCTCAGAAAGGAAAATTTATGAGAAAATAAAAGGTTTGCATATTTGGTGAAATACTTGTATTTCATTTAAGTTGTAACTTTGATTATGATTACAGTCTTGTGTTCATGAAACACAATTGGTTATGATTTTAAATGTCCCTTAGCCCTCAATTGGTATAGCTATGTCAATTGGTTGTGATGGGCTCATGTTGAGTAACCATGTGTGCAAGTGGACATTTATTTTTTAGATAGAAAACAACAGAGTTTTCCTTGTATAGTGTTCCACTTGTATCATTTATTTTGATGCAATTGGTATGAGATGTGAAGCAATCCCCATAGTATGAAAATGATATCAAGGGGAGAAGTGGAGATTCTCAAGTAAACTGAGCACAATCTCGGAAGAAACAACAACAACGAAGAAGGGCTACCCAAAATACAAGATTATAACTTGGTATTTGCAGTATTAGCAATACCATGCACAATTTAATGGGTATCAATCTTTTTGATACAAAAGACTCCTTTGTGGACAAAGTGCTCAACCAGTAGCCAACATTTTTCCAATACTGGAAGGAAAAATCAGAGGTAGTATATGTTCAAGGGGAGCATATCACATTTTACTAGTGTATGGATCAGTAACAGCAATAGCCTTGGAAGAGAGGTCTGTGAGGCAGGATGCACATCTCAACAACTAGACTCTAGTCCTCACAATTGGTTATAGCATGGGGAGAGAAAGGCAGCTTGTAGCCCCTTTCCATTGATGTCAAAGGGGGAGAAATGTTGTGTATAATTTGTGATGCCAAGAAGGTGATTGGTGTCACATGCCATGAGATGTGTGGAAGCAGCTTGAGGTTTGGCCATCTCTTGGAGAAAAGGATGGTGTGTTTCCGTTAATGCCAAAGGGGGATATTTTTGGACAGTTGGCATTGTGTGCATGGCCAGTGGCCTTGGGAACGTATCTGCAAGTGTGTTGGAATTCATGTCAATAATCATCTTGATGAGTTGTGTTGGGAATTTGGCTTTCCTAAGAGTTGGTAGGAGTGTTGGCATTGATGTCAACCAAACAAGCTTGGTTGCTTGTTGCAGCAGATGCGCGTAGTGATGGTGTTACAGATCCATTTGGGCACGTCAACCCTAACTTACAGATCGATACTATTAGAGCCCATCAACCCCTAATGAAGTTGTTACATGCCACAAAGAAGTTAGTCATCGGAATGCCTCACTTCCCAAGAATTTCCATCACTGAAAACATCCAGAAACTATCTCTCAGAAGATAAGTGTAGATAGGCCTTCATTAGGGTGCATTGCAATGCAAACCATACACTAACAGGGTGTTATTCAGCGCACTTGGTCCCTCTTTGGCTTGCGCTGGGCGAATTTGAGTGAACTTCTGTGAGGGTTTGAAGGTTCCTTATCCATTGGATACCTCTAGAAGTTTCTCAAACCTACCCACTCCTTTGAGTTCGCATTTGGATGAGGAAGGGAGTTAAGGAACATCAATCCCCTTATCCCTTCTTCTATGGAACTGATTTCTAAAAATAGGAGGGCATTCATTACCACCATTGATGGAATAACCTCCTTCATTCACCTATAAAAAGATCACTCATCTAAGAGATCAGGGACTCGAAATTATTGAATAGTAGGGAGATGTTGTTGATCTGAGTTTTGAGGTTATTGCAAGTATTGTAATGATGTCAAAGTGTCTTTCTTGTTGTGAGGAGAGGATGGGATTGAATTGGAGGAGTGATGCTGAATGAGGCAAGTTAGGTTGTAATTCTTCCTTTTATTAATAAAGTGTTCAAATTTTTTTCCATATGCTTGTATTATCTTATGATGCTTTCATATTATTATCATGTACTTGATTCCATGCTATATTTAATTAATAGATCATTATCATATGCTTTGATGGGTTCTTGTTTCTGTCTATGTGCAAGTACTTCTCAAGCGACTGATGTACAGGAAGGAGCAACAGACTCAATCAAGGGAGATAAGGAACAAGCAGAAGCTACAAGTAGGTTCTCTGTTCTCTTATTTTATCTATTGTTTTTAGAAAAGGTAGAGAATACTTTGTGATATTGTTTGTAGATTAAGATACTAGTCTAGAGGGATTAGGCGTTTATCCAAGAACACTAAAACTTCCCGAAACAAATTGGCAACTCCACTGGGGAGTGATTTTCCATCTTAGTAGCTTATCATCCTCTTAAGACATTTCTACATACTGTACTTGTGGCCGTTGATTGTTTTGAGTCCTCTTTCATTGAAAATTGAGTCGAAACTGTGTCAAAATTTCCTTCAGAATTGCTTACTATCATCAGCGCAGTCTAATGAAGGACATGGTGTGCTACAGTGCACTTCCCGCATAGATTCAGTGTGATTCATCGTACTGTCTCTAACTGTTGCCTGCGCTGATCCCTTCAGGGTCAGTTTCCCATCTAGGAACTGAAATTTTTTGCCAATTTTCTCTTGTTTGAATGAGTTGCTGAATGTCAATGATTTTTTTCCTTTGAAAATAGTTTTTCATTTCCTTAATTTGGCCCTACTTAGACTAGGATTGATAAATGTTTTTATTATGTATTTACTTTATCATTTTCAATCTATAGTCGAAAGTTAGTTTTAATCGATTGATCTTTAGCAAAAGAAAATGTCGTAAGATCACCTTTTCCTTCGAAAGTTGAATTGTCATCAAATCTTCATTCATGAAAGATCAATTGGTTGATATGTCCATATGATTAGTCTTTTCGTTGAAATTGTCGTAATTCCTCATTTCTTTGAAAACGAAAGTGTCGTAGAGTGTTCCTTTCCTTGAAAAGAAATTGTCGCAAAATCGTCATTTTTATGAAAATAGTTTACTAGTCATTTGTGCATTAGTTTTCCTTTTCGAATCATTCACATCAAGGGAAATTGAAAAGAAATACATGCATCTTGCATTGAAAAGAGTTTGTGTGTGCTAGATGGAATAGTGTAGGGAATTTGCATTTAGATAATGCTCTTTTCTCTCTGATCAAAAGAAATCTGATTGCTCTATCCCTAAGTAGCTAGGATTTTCATTGTTAAAACTGAATGGAAAGAGTGCTTATCATGATAGTTGCATTCCTAGGAATTTTAGAATACATTACATGGTGAACTTGAAAGACCAATTCCTAAACAAGATCAACTTAAAATAAACATCAATTTACCTAATGGAGCATTGTCATTAATGAAAAGATTTAGTGGTTCTAGGCTAGAGACATGTTCCAGCATCGTTAAACCAAGCAGTTGTCGCTAGCTTGTTTGCAATACATCCCAAGTGTGATACCTCATTCCACGTATGTGAGTATATCATAGATCATCCATGCACCTTCAAGTATATAGGGCAGTGTTACAATACGTAAAGTATATGGGAATGCTCTCACTATGCAGTTTTGCATTAGACAACGCTTATACAGACTGGGCCTCCACGTACCTTCGATTATATATGGGAGGACAACACTAGGTTGCTATCCATACTTAAGTAACCAAGTCTGTCGCCTTGCAAAGGTGATACACCGAACACAGCGTTAGGAGAGATTATCTACCCGTACTTCTTGGTTCGCCAAGAGGTATTCTACATTTCACAGTTGCCTAGGAAACCTTTTTCCTAGTTATCCCTTTTTGTTTATTTATTTTTTATAATAAAATTAATTAGAAATCGTGGAGGAACATCAACCCAAACCCTGTTGTTCGTGGAGAATAGTGAGCCAACCGCCTTTTCCTCCTGAAGCAACGCCAATTCGGATAAAGGGGTCTTGTTTAATTGAGTCTAGTACATCAAGAACTCTTAGTTCTTCATCTAGGTTACTTGAAACATTTATTTCAGCAGCTACAGAGACTCTAGTTACTCCGACTATTTCTGGTACATCCGTTCTTAAAGAAGAAGTTTCACAATTACCTGAGGACATTAGCACTGATCCTAGTGAAACTATAACTGAGGTTGTCCAACAACAAGTTAATACTCAACATGAAATTGTTCAACAAGAAAGTGCTTCTCAACTTGAAATAGCTCAACCAGAAGTTCATATAGAATCTATCCCAGTTCAAATAGACGTTACATCTGAACCTAAAATTGTTCAGGAACCTCCCTTTGAAACTATTGTTCATTTACCTGAACATATGGACTTCGAATTTCAACATTCAGAAGTTTTTACCCCTCAGACATCAATTACTGTTGAAACTACACTTTCATCAACACCAAAAATCTTTTATGGACCTGACGGTCAAGTTCTTCCACCAGATTTGATTGCCATAGAGGAGGAATTAGTAGAAGATTCCACACTTGGAACCCCATTTCACTTTGGAACTGGGCTTAATCTTTACCCTACTACTCCTGATTACTTTGCTTCATCTGATCCTTCTTCCTTTCGAGTACCAATCAAATCTTTAGCAAAAATTTTGGGCCAGTTAACTATGGCTGAACAATCGTTAACATCCTAGACTGTATCATTTGATGCAGCTGCAATATAATCTTTTGTTGTAACTCCTTCGATGTTTTCTACCACACTTGAGTCGCACATCTATGGTGAATCATCCATCTCGATTGGTTAACAATCATTGTCAGTAACCCACTCAGGGCTTGCTTCTGCACCATGGTCATCACCCATGTCCTCAACCAAATTTCTACCTGTTTCTTCTATAATTAGAACTCAACAGTTTGATCCTGCAATCAATATCAGGCTGGGCAATCTGGTCATCAAAGACCTGTGTATCCATTAAATACTGGATTGCTACCATATGGAGAGCAATATGCTTATTCATCATATCCTCCTTATTCTGGAGGGTAGCCATATGGTAATTTCCCACAATATTCAAGTCAACCTGGAATTAGAGTTTGTCAATGGCAACCAGCAAGCCAACTCAACTAAGGCTTATGTATCCAACACAACCAATGCAAACTGTGTCAAATATTCCTATTGCACCTATTGTCACTACTGTGCCACAGTCACAAGCTCAAACTGTTGTATCTCAACCAGTACAAACTGATCATTCTCCCTTGCAACCACAAGTTTCAAGTCAAGAGGTTCAAGTTTCTCAAGTTTTTATACAACGACCACTTGTTTCTAGAGTTTAGCAACAACTTAGGTTAGTATACCTTTATTTGGACTGACCCAGGCTTACACTGGTATGGTTTATTCACAACTTGATCAATCTTTCATTGTTGGGCAACAACAGTTGGTTCAACAACCGTGGCTGCTACAATTCCAACAACCCCAGTTCCAACAGTTCCAACCTCAGTTTGGACTTGGTTCACAAGCTCAACCTGGTTTTCGTCAATATCAAGCTTACCAAGGTCCTAGGCAACAAGGCTTTGTAGGTTATGGACAACTCCAAATTCAATCTAGTTATCAACAACCACCTTATACTACTTTTGTTCAACAACCATACCAAAGTTACCAAATGTAGATTCCCTATGATGGTCTGCAAAGACCTATTGCACAGATAATTCCATCATATCCCAAGTATGTTCAACTTGACTTAAATCGACAGTTTCCATTCGTAGCAACTTTAGAATTACCAGATTTAAACCGTCTTACCAATGATCCAATCTCATATGCATGTTGGTGGCCGGTAATTCCGCATAAGCTACCATCTGATATTCTGAAGTTTAACAGAAATCTTGTAGAAGACCCATCGAATCATGTTATGACCTTTCATTTATGGTGTTCATCCAACACTTTGAATGATGATTCGATCAGACTTCATCTTTTCCGAAGAACACTTATTGGTCCAGCTGCTAAATGGTACATTGAATTACCAAGAGCTTCTTTCAGTAACTTCACCACTTTAGCCACTACCATTTTGACCCACTTCCAGTTACCTATCAGATACGAGACTAGAACAGAACTCTTGACCAACTTTAAACAGACTACTACTACCCATATATCGGATCATATTCATGAGTGGCGGCGTCGTCGTCAAATGGTTAAGACATATGTTCCCGATCAACTTTTAGATGAGTGGTTCATAATTCCTTGTTGCCATCAATCACCAAGGATGTGGCAAAAGGTGGAGTTTTCACAGAAGAGAAAGTTATCGCTCATGCCCAATACTTGGATTTGATTTACACACAATCTGGCACGCTCTGTGATAAATTTCCCAATGCACGTAGACCAGCTTACATTTTTCCACCACCCCCACAATTGGGTAATGACTCTCATGACGACGACGGTGTGATCGGTTCTTCAAGTACACAGGCGGCAAGAAGACCATCTGGTCAAACTCTTGTTGTTTCCAATCAAGCTACCAATGCATTAAAAACACTCATGCCTCAGAGATTAATGTTGTGTCATCTGAAAAAGGCAAAAATCCAAAGCAACCAAGAGGTAAGAGAAAGGGGAAGAATAACAAAAAGAAACAAGAAAATTCCACTCCAGAGAAATCATCTGATTCCCCTACCACAGCTAGGAAACCTTGTTATCCATGTCTGATATGCAATGAAGAGCATTATACAACAGATTGTCCACATTGCTCTGAAGTCTCTAAAATTTTAAAGACTTAAACCACATCCGTAGTGTTGACAGATCCATTTCCAACCTCGAAGACACATTTGGTTGCAACTGACCATGCTTCCAAATCCCAAGTACTCATGTTATCCATCAAAAATCCACAAAATGATGTTTTGGTGTCAACAAGAAACAAATATTATTGAAAGTCATCATCATCGAATAATCAGGCCACTGATCAACCTAGTACTTCGACCTCGACTTCATTAGAAGTTGTTCCACCAGCTGTACCTGAATTGACGATAAAGCCACCAAAGGGAGTTGTGCACAAATCAACATTCAATCCTCGTGCTCGAGCACCTCAAAAATATAATATAGTGGAAGATCTATCTCAATCACCTCCTGCTATGTTGATACTCAAGGTGTTGCAAAATTGTCCCTCCTAGAAACAAGCTTTATTGTCAGCAATAGGTGGAAAAGATCCTACGGATTCAAATCTTGTGGTTTTTAACCATGCAGGATATTCACCACAGTTACCGTTGCAATTAGCTTTCCTAATACAAGTAAAAGATCTCAATAAGAACATTCACAAAACTATTATTGATGAGGTGGCATCTACTTGTATTATGTCCATGAGCTGCTGGAAAACACTTGGTTGACTACCACTGTCATGATCACCAACTACGTTAAAAGCCTTTGATTGAAGAATATATACTCCATATGGGATTTTGAGGTAGTTGATGGACTCCTTGATTACAACATTTTACTAGGAAGGCCTTGGGTATATGCTATGGCTGCTGTTGTTTCCACGTACTTTTATACAATTGCATTCCTTTTCAAGGGTGGAATCAGAATCATTGATCAACTAGCCTTCTTTTCCAATAGTTCACAGGCTACGGGAAGCATTCTGTTGATACACGGAAACCCATTGTCACTTCAAAGTGTTAGAGTAGGTCTCCTTAAAGATCCTTCTCTAATGGGCACTTTTACCGTCCCGTCACCATCTGGTTTGGCGGAAGTGGCAAGAGTAGAGACTTGCAACATGATTTCTTCTACATCTTCTGATTATATTTCCAACTACTTTGAAACTGATGGTCATAGTGAGGCGTTGTCATTAAGCCCCATTGAATCATTATAGCAATCAATTTTCCGGGCTTGTGCGGCAAACCCTAATCTGAACTCAACAATTGTATGGGTAGAGAGATTGTTAGAATATGGTACCTCTTCAGATCCTTTTTCATGTATTTATTCTACGGATGAAGGAATCGTAAAATCAATGAAGATAGGAGACGCACAGTGGGGGGGCTTTCATCATCTTTCCCAGCTTCTAGATGACATTGAAGATTATTTAAATGAACTAAAACACCCATCAATCATTCATTTCTTGTCAAATTCTATAAATACTATAGATTTTGAGCGTAATTTGTCCAACATAGAAGAAACGATTTCTATAAATATTTTGACCAAGCCTAACATTGTAGAAAACATTCATGTTGGCAAATCCTGTTCTCCAGTGGAACTTGATAATTACTGTGCTCTGTTTCATGAATTTCGAAATATTTTTGCATGGTCTTATGAGGAGATGCCAGGAATTGACTCAAGTATTGTTGAACATGAGATTAAAATGTACCCTGATGTCAAACCAGTACGACAACGTCTTCGACCTGTTCATCCTAAGAAAGCCACTGCCATTAAAGAAGAGTTTGAAAAACTTTTGTGTGCTGGCTTTATTTCCCCTATACCTCTTACTTATTGGGTATCTAATATTGTTTCAAAGATGAAAAAACAAGGTACAATTTGAGTGTGCGTCAATTATAGGGATGTAAACCAAGCATGTCCAAAAGACAATTATCCTACACCTTTTATCGACCAGATTATTGACGAATGTGCCGGATGTGAAATATTTTCATTCATGGATGGATTTTCTGGCTACAATCAAATCAATATCTGCCCATAAGAACAATCGAAAACCGCTTTTATTTGTCCATGGGGCACATTCGCTTATCGAAAGTTACCTTTTGGTTTGAAGAATGCAGGGGATACATTTCAGAGGGCGATGAATTATTCCTTCCATGACATAAAGCACATTGTTCAACCTTATCTTGATGATTTGCCTGCTCATTCACGACAATAGACTGATCACCTGCAACATTTGAGAGCAATATTCTTATGATGTCGACACCACAAGATAAGGCTCAATCCACACAAATATGTGTTTTGTGTTGCCTCTGGTCGATTGCTTGGATTCATAGTTTCAAAAGATGGAATTCGACTTGATCCCATTAAGGTTCAGGCAATCCTTGACTTGTCTCCACCTTCAAACATGTTATAGATAAAGAGAATTCAAGGGAAAGCAAACTTTCTAAGGAGGTTCATTCCAAACTATGCTGAATTAGCTAAAGGTTATACACGTCTATTCAAGAAAGGGATACCCTTCCATTGGGACCAAGTCACACAAACTTCTTTTGATGCTCTCAAAGATTCCTTGATTAGAGCATCATTAATGTATGCCCCAAACTATCAAAAGGACTTTTACTTGTATCTCGCCGCTGCAGATACAACCATTGGTATGGTTTTAGTTCAAGAAGAAAGTGGAACTGAACATCCTATTTATTATTTGAGTTGTAATCTCAATGATACAGAAAGTAAGTATTCACATGTCAAAAAGTTAGCCTTGGCAGCTGTTCAAGCTGTGCAAAGATTTAGTCATTACATCCTCCTCCACAAAACTACCATTATATCAGATTACAACCCTATGACATACATTTTATCACGTCAATTGTTGGGGGGAAAGTATTCTAAATGGATAGTTATCTTGCGAGAGTTTGATTTGGAATTCATCAAATTTGAATCAAAGAAATCTTTTGTCTTTGTTGAGTTACTTTGTGATCTTCCCCCATCCTCCAATGATTTAACATCAAAAGCATTAATCTTGGATGAGTCTCTGTTTCTTATCTCGTCAAGTTATCCATGGTATGGAGATATACTAGTCTATCTCCAGACCCAAGCTTTTCGGCCTAATACCTCTCACTCTGAACAACGACATACTCAATACAAAGCCAAAGATTATCTAATCATTGGTGATACACTTTATCGTCATGGTGTTGATATGATTTTACGTAGGTGCCTTACTCATGAGGAGGCTGAAAAAGCTTTGAATGAGTGTCATTCAGGTGCTTGTGGGGGGCATTTTTCTGGTTACACAACTGCACAAAAAATTATACGTGTTGGTTACTTTTGGCCAACTATATTCAAAGATTGCATTCTTGTTGTCAGAAGTTGCCATGCTTGCTAGAAATTTGACTGTAAAACAATATTACCACCTACACCACTGCATCCAATCATTGCTATTGGCGCATTTGCAAAATGGGGCATTGACTTTATGACATGTAACCCCACCTTGGCCATGGGCATGGATATATTATAGTCGTCGTTGACTATTTTACCAAATGGGCCGAGGTGATGCCAACATTGAACAACAATGGCGAAACGATTGCTCTGGTTTTTTTCAACCATTTGGTTGCCAGGTTTGGTGTACCACAAGCTATAGTTACAGATCATGGGTCATATTTTTGCAATCACATGATGGTTGAATTAACTACCAAATTAGGATTGTCACATGATAGTTCTACTCCATACTACCCGCAAGCTAATGGACAAGTTGAGGCTATCAACAAAGTGCTTAAGCACATGTTGCAAAGAATGATTGGAGTTCATAAGAGGAATTGGAATTTAATCCTATACTCAGCTTTGTGGGCATATCGAACCTTGGTAAGAAATGCAACCGGATTTATGCCTTTCCAGTTGGTGTATGGTTTGGAAGTAGTCTTACCAATCCAATGTGAAATCTCGTCTCTCAAACTCACGATTGACCTGCTACCTGACACTTCTGAAGAAGAAGCATGTTTCTTGGAGTTAATCCATGTGGATGAAACCCATCGTGATGCCGCAATGGCTAAAAAGGCACATGAAAAACGCATCAAGGCGCAATATGATAAAAATGTTAAGCTTCGTGTCTTCTTACAAGGTGACCTAGTCTTGCTTTATGATTAGGATTCTGATAAACTTGGAGCAGGACAATTTGAACTACTATGGATGGGCCCTTATATTGTTAAATGTGTGTTGACGAAAGGTGCCTATGAGTTAGTGGACTATGATGGGATTCCATTATCGTAGCCCCAAAATGGGTTGTACCTTAAACGTTACTATGCTTAGTTAAGTGTAGTAAAACTCATTGTATATATGCTTTGATTGCATTTGTGTGTGTGTTTCTTTTGTAGCTTTTATTTGGTTAGGTAATCCACTTCCCATTTTTCGTATATGTCGAACTTTTAAAAACCATTTGTTGGTTATGCCGATGGAGCTAGTCATAGTACGCAGAATTTATCTTCTGTAGCATGGGCCATTTTTGCTCCAAGCGGCAAGTTAGTGAGTTTTAGATGGGTATGTACTGGATGATCGACAAACAATATCACTGAGTATAGCACGTTGACTGAACTCCTCTCTAATGCCATTTCACTTGGCATACACCGAATCATCATTAGGCTAGACTCACAACTTGTTGTACTACAGCTTACTGGCATCTATACCATCTGAAACCTAGCAATTCATCACATGTTCCTTAGAGTTTGTATTTTGGAAAGGTATTTTGAGTTTATTCAATATCAGCATATTTCCAGAAATCTAAACACATTAACTGACTCTCTAGCGAATTATGTGTTAAATAGAAATTTGAGACATATGTAAAGTAAACATTTTCAATTCACATCATCATTTGAATAGGATTGCATCACTTAACCATAATAAAACTCTGAAAGTTAATATAGATAGTTGTATATTAGTTTTTACAAATAGTCTGTGTCCAAGACAAAAATTGGTCATCTGTCCCAAAAAACTCAAAAATGTATGCAGAAAATATCCAAGCAGACTAGTGTTGCTCATGATAACAGGTCACAACCTATGCTATCATGCGTAGGAGTCTCATCCAATGACTTGGCACGCAAATGGTATGGCGTTGCAATCGCATAGGTAACTCCTCGATCTGGGCATCCAGAATACCTAGGGTCAAACCCTCTATGTGATCCTATAGCTTAGCCAATGTCTCTGCTAAATCCAAGTCTCGAAGAACTGCTCTCCCAATAGCTCTCTGTACTAGCACACCTGCCTCTCGTTGGTTTCCCACAAGTTGAACATATCCAAAATTTGCATACATATAAAAAATGTTTGTTTAGTCTTGGTAATAATCAAAAAACACAAAAAAAAAGTAGAAACTTTAAAAATAAAAAAACACTTTGGTCAAAAAATTTACCAATAACAGTCCACTACGCTCCAACCAGTAATATCAGATCTGGATCAACGCGGAAATCCATTCTTGAATATGGATATTCTACAAAGGCCATGTCCTATTGGTCAAACCACTTAAAGAAAGCAAGGGTAAATGAGATCAATGACTAGCCAGCATGCCTAGCCATAAGATCTACCCACCTCTGCATCCGTGAGTCTCTAGGTCCAGGTACTCCTAGTGAAATGAGTTTTGGCTGCATGACCCAACTCACAGCTGAAAGCAGAATTTGATGTCCTCAAGTGTAAATTGAACATCTTTGACCACAAAGCAAACTTTTGTCTATTTTTCAAGCTTTGTTAAAAATGAAAAAGGAACCCTCTTGGAGTCCTCTTTAAACTCTTTTCAGACTCTCTAAATATGAAAGATTGTCGAGCACTTGTCTATTCCAGCTCGTTAAAGGATTGGAAATGATATCTCTCTTGTATTATTTTACGCTCTTTCGAACTTGAGATATTAGTTTACGAAAAAGAACTTATGGAGTTTCCTTTTCGTCCCTTTTCAAACTCTCTAAACATGAAAAGGACCGAGTTGTATTTGTCGTTAAACTTGTTAAAAACATCAAATAGCGACAAACTTGTCCATCTAGACAGGGCCAAGTTTCATCTTCTCTAGACTCGTTAATGCATGAAATAGCGATATATTAGCCTGAAGGGTGAAATTATACAACAAGCATATGTTATCCTCCTCAAGCTTGATAAAAAATAAAGAGGTACTGGTCAGCAATGACTGGGGAAAATGGAAAAAGCCGAGAAAACTTTATGGTAGCAAGTCACTCTTGAACATGACACTTTCACGTCATCACCGTGACTATGTGAGTTGGGTCATTCAGCTTGATGTTTATCACACAATTGGTCTATAATACCATGCATTATTTTGTTTTGGGTCAATGCTACCAATTCATCTTAGTGTCGCTCACATGTTCAAAGAAGTCATTCAGTTCAAACTTCATCCTTTGCAATACTGTAAACCTTTATTTTCATGACCGCCATTCCTGAACCTTGTGTCGTCAGTCATTTTTTCATCTCCAAAATCATTTATCTTTTTTCGTGTCATAGATGTGGGATACATAAGGGCCCTCCTGCGACAGGTTCCTTCTTGTTGAAATCAGACTTAGAAACACCCCTTCAGTACCTTGAATCTTGCATACATCAATGGAAGGTTCCTCGCTTCTGGCGATAGGTTGACATCAATGCTTTTCAACCAAAAGACTTTGTATGGTGTTCGACTTCAAATCATTTATTCACACCATGCAAAATATATTGTAGTACCTTGAGGGTCATTATCATTATCAATGATTCCTCTCACGTCTGTTAACGACTTACATCATTAGCTGGTAATCAGACGATGTCTTTCCATATTCAACTTCAGAACATCTATTCACATGGTTAGACTTGTACTTGAACAAAATGTTCAACGAGATTGAAGAGCCCGGATCTAGTTTCATCCATCTGGGCTGCGATATTTTTAGGAGTACTAAATCAAAAGTACAATGGCCTTATATTCATGGTCAACCATTCATGGGTCTATATCTGTAGATGACTATATTTGTACATGTAATGAAAGTTTATAAGCTGAGCATGGGTATGCCTTCCCTTAGCTAGTTCACGAGAAAAATCAAATTATCATGATATATGTATTGTAATTGATGCAGGTCACCTTCCGTTTCAAAACCTCCACTCCTCGTGATAAATCATTTCGCTCGACATATATATTTACAACTTCATGCTTTAGGGGGAAATTGTTATAGATCCATTTGGGCACATCAACCCCAACTTACAGATCGATACTATTAGGGCCCATCAACCCCTAATGCAGTTGTTACATGCTCTAAAGAAGTTAGTCATCAAAATGCCTCACTTCCCAAGAAGTTCCATCACTGAAAACATCCAAAAACTACCTCTAAGAAGATCAGCATAGGTGGGCCTTCATTAGGGTGCGCTGCAATGCAAACCATACACTGACAGGGTGCTATGCAGTGCAGTTGGTCCCTCTGGCCTGCGCTGGGCAAATTTGAGCAAACTTCCGTGAGGGTTTGAAGATTCCTTATCCATTGGATGCCTCTAGAAGTTTCTCAAAACTACCTACTCCTTTGAGTTCGCATTTAGATGAGGAAGGGAGTTAAGGAACATCAATCCCCTTATCCCTTCTTCTATGGAACTAATTTCTAAAAATAGGAGGGCATTCATTATCACCATTGATGGCATAACCTCCTTCATTCACTTATAAAAATATCACTCATCTAAGAGATCAGGGGGTCGAAATTATTGAATAGTAGGGAGATGTTGTTGATGTGAGTTTTTATTTGATTGCAAGTATTGTAATCATGTCAAAGTGTCTTGCTTGTTGTGAAGAGAGGATGGGATTGAACTGGAGGAATGATGCTCCATCAAGCAAATTGGGTTGTAATTTTTCCTTTTATTAATAAAGTGTTCAATGTTTTTTCCATATGCTTGTATTATCTTTTGATGCTTTCATATGCTTATCATGTACTTGATTCCATGGTATATTTAATCAATAAATCATTATCATATGCTTTGATGGGTTCTTGTTTCTGTCTGTGTGCAAGGACTTCTCAAGCAGCTTAAGTATGGGAAGGAGCAACAGAATCAGTCAAGGGAGATATGGAACAAGTGGAAGCAACAAGTAGGTTCTCTATTCTCTTATTTTATCTATTGTTTTTAGAAAAGGTAGAGAATACTTTGTGTTGTTGTTTCTAGATTAAGCTACTAGTCTAGAGGGATTAGGCATTTATCCAACAACACTAAAACTTCCCAAAACAGATGGTTCAAGAGGAATCTCTTGGTAGTTGCAGGCTACATGTAGAGAATAATCATAGTAGTAAGCTTATTAGAGAAGAAACCAAATGATGATTACAGTGATGGCCTAGGATGGAAGTCCATAGGAGCTGCAGGCCTCATGCTAAGGACACATTGTGGGTGTGATTCCTAGTTTTCCAGAGATTTTAGGAGAAGAATATTGGAAGTGATTTTGGAGACTTACTTGTAGGTAACATATGGAATCAATGGATAATAATGCTCCTTCCATTTGAAATTTCTCTAGAAGAGCTTTCCAATGGTATGCGAAAGTCTAGAAATGGGCTTGTGGTTCAAAAGTTATGGCCTGCTAAAGTTCAGGGTGATTAAAGCATTATGCAGGGAGGAAGATTGGAGATAGGAGGTTTCAAATATCGGAACCCCCGCAAATCGAAGATCGAAGCATCATAGGACTCATAAGTCATATTTCAGAGGTTCTAAGGAGTAGCACACAATGAATGCAAATCTTCGATAAACGATTAGTGATATCACATGACAGAGGTCCCGACATGTCAACAATTGGAGGATTCAAGGTGCGGGACAATAGTTAAGACAATTCTCCGATTAGCGACTTGCGATCCCACATGTCAGAGGACAAGGTCATATCGTCGATCAACATTCAGCAGTTTCACAGGTGACCAACATTAGGAAACAACCAATTAGCAAATTTCAATTGAGTTTAATAAGCTGGGATGGTGCATTCTTTGTTAAATCGTCAGGAATGGAAAAAAAACATTTATAAAGGAATTCACTGAAAAAAAATGTAGGTGATGCCTCTTTCTCTCTCCTCCAGGAAAGACAAATGAAGGCATCCGATTCGGTCCGATAAGGACAGATGATAGTCTCATATGAGCTCCGATGTGGACAAGTGGTAGGATCTTATTGGTTTCGATAAGGAACACATGGCTGCTAACATCAACATGACGTGATGGTATGGAGGGACATGTGGTAGGCAGTTTTGTTTTTTTGAGGTGGTTTAATGGGCTATATCTTGGTGACACGTGTCACCACTCAGGAAATGCCACATGGAGATGATGATGTCACATCGATAGTCAACAGTTTGTTGTTGTTGGCATACAGGAAAGAAGTGGAAATCCCCAATAACAAGGCTCAGATAATGTTAAGCGCTTGATTGTGGAATAAACAAAAAACCAATTGCATAGTGCTTAACAAAGGAAAAAGGGTCCCGACACAATGTTGAAAGACATAACACAATCCTATTCTCTTACTAAGAAAAAGTATGTTTTTGTACTCGTATGGCTCTGTTCCAGTAGCAGATTAGATTTACACTCCACAATATTGCATACCTTAATCTATAAATCAAAACATTGTGTTGTCAAGCATGAAATTGACAAGTGTAGAAAGGAAAAATTCAACTCAAGTGATAACAAAAGAAATCCCAAATCAAATGCAAAATACAATTCAAGAATATTAATTGTGAAAGCCAAAGGGAAATTTCATTAATCTTAGTGCAAATAGTAAACTCTTGCATTTGAATAAAATATCACCACTTAGAATATTCTTTAAGTATATCCTTTCTAAACATTTATCATTGTGTTGAATACATCATGTGTATAAACGAATTCAATCATTAAATAAAAGATCTATCTAACAGTCTTGAATCCGAAAAGTGATAGCAAATGATTCTTGTCCTTAAACTTCAGCTTACAAATATTCATCAAAGCAAGGATTATGATTCAAACTTAATGATTTACACAAGAGGATTAACATGACTACATATATATTCTTTGATTAGATTATGATTGTTGTAAAGAAATAAATCTTTAAAGAAAACCTAAATGATTAGACCCTGTAAACTTTAAACATTATTCCAACAATGATTCAAGAGGAAGCTTCTCAGATAAAAGACATATTCATGTGTTTTAAGAAAGTATATAAAAAATTCTTTAATAGAAATAAAAACACACTCAACACATGCAAGCCCTCAAATCTGATATCACTCGGTGAAAGAAAAATAAACACAAGAACGTTATCAATCCTACACACTCACCATTAAGAAGCAACCTTCACACCACTCACTTCCTGTAATCAAAACACAATATAATAACAATGGGAGAACAAGTTGGGTAGGCTAGGCCCTGGCCAACCATCTCGTTTTCCTTTAATGAAAACACTTAGTCTATGAGAGCAATATTAACATTACAGGAAATAGACAAAATGGATGCATACACCTGGCATTGATGTTTGTTATTAATGGAAATCTCAGTCCTTGTACATTTAGAGATCCATAGTCCAGTTCCAAATTGATCTGAGGAAGGGGAAGACCTCCACCACTCATCTTAGTAGCATGAGAGTACAAAGAATGGCTTATTGTCCTCCCTACAAAGCCATGATTTGGATTTTATATAATTTACAATTACATGACAAGCTTTGAATGAGTCAAACCAAGCAAAAACTGAATGAGAGGGGATCATAACAACTTGCCATCCAAAGGAGGTCTATTACAACAATTATTTGATCAAGGAGATGCAAATATGATACGTAATTTCCATTTTTTTGCAAATACGGGCATTTTGTGGAATTCTAGAAAAAAGCATCAATTTTTATAAAACTACCTCAAAGGTCCTTGTATATATCTTATACCAATGTAAAATTTAGAAAACGGTTTGGAGGAAATCTAATCTTTCATGTTTTCAACAACAACCTCTCCTGGAATTTTCTAAATCAGTTCCATTGCCTAGGAAATCATGCCCGAAGTTGACTGTTTGGCTACTTTTGCAAATCCGGGATTTAGATGATTTTCTATAAATCTTCCTCAAAGACCCCTTCAGATCTCCCAAACGGTGGTGAATTTTGGAAAATTGTCAATATGTTACTTAATTTCCTATACTGGGATAAAAAACCATGTTTCATAATTTTCATATTCTGCTTCATTTGCACGCAAATATAGGAGTAAGTTGGTTGCTTGAAAGCTATTGCGAATTTGGGGTTGAAGCATTAAGTATTACCTAAAAATCCATATTTACAACCTCGGTGCATTTTGACTGATGTGGAGGTGTTCAAACAACATTTTGAACAAAAACCTTTTCCATGTTTTCTCGAAAATGTGCCGATGTATGAAAGCCCCAAATCAGTTGCTCTCTAGTGCAGGAACATGTCAATGAAATATAAGTCTACCTCTGACTGTTAAAAAGGATCCAAGATTATTCCAAATGCATGTTTGTACTACCAGCTAGCATTTTCCTTTGTGGCAAGCTTGAATGATGAAGTGCTCCACATATACTTGGTGCGTGATCCCTATGTGATGCAAGAACAAGACAATCTACATTAACAACATTTTAATGAGCATTAATCCTAGAAATTCATATAATGAATGTATTGTTATATAAAATACAACCCAAGCACAAAGCTTCGCTATTGCATTAAAAGAATGTAGAAAGAGTCCATAAACGGGTAAAAAAAAAGGCATCATATGAATAAAATAGGTGCATTAAGTACAACAATTCTGGGGTCTGACACAACCCTCAACTCAATAGGAACCATTATGTCTTCTAGCCTCTTCCATTGCATTTCCCTAGGAGCAATGTTAAAAAAAAACTCTAAAGTCAGCAAAGCAACATAAGAGATCAATTTTATTATTTGGCATTCCCGTAAGAGTAACCAAACCAGATTATGTCTCTTAAACCCAACTATCCCTTTAGTCCTTTTATCTTAGCTTTAAGCTGAAGGCTAATATTTTTTTTTGAGTAAAATGTAACTAATCATAGTAATCCTAAAATCAATTTAATATGATAATATATCTTATAAATACTATTATTTTTTACACTGAATTTTTATAAAATGATTGAAAACGGTATATATATAATATATATAATAAACATTCAGTAAATTAAATAGAACATTTTTTTAAAATTACCTCGTACCTTTTAACTTATTAATATTTTTTTATTTTTCAACTTCTTTATAGCAACCCTATACAATTTGAAAGGAACAATGTTCTCTTTTTACTTATATTATAAAGTATTTCTTCATTTTTGTTATATTATGTAATACAAAATGTGGCAAACAAGTTGAATAATCGGTCGAAGATTGCCTGGACAAACATTTTTGGTATTTGTATGTAGAGACCTATTTATTTTTATAATTCATAAAAATAATATTAAAAATAATAAAACTTTATGTTTAAAATTCTAAATAAGTAAAATTTAAAATTACATATCCTTACCTTGAATTTCGCAAGTAAACTTATTGATTAGATTAAATACAATAAAATATTATATCAAAATGTCATACTCTTTTAATTATTAAATAATAATGTATTTAAAGTTAACTAAAACATAGTTTACCGTTAATGATAATGCTTATTCAAAAAAATGAAGGTTTTTTTAGTGTCTTGGGTTCATGGGTTTTGGATTTCCTTAAGGTGCAAGGATTTCGTTGTTGTATGTTGGTTTTCAGTTTCAAATATTCAATGAATGATAATGGATTGTTGCTAACCTCGTTCGATTTTATAGGTTCTCCTTCTATTATTGCTCGAGTATAGAAAAGTTCTGATGTGTATCTAGTGCGGGAATTCTCCACTAATCTGTTTTTATATATGCTTTGTAAGATGTGGGTAGGGTTTGGAAATCTCAGCTTCTGATATGTGGGTGGGTTTGGGGAGATAACTGCTCTATTTTCTCATTTTCAAATTGTTGCAATAAGCACTCTTGAGGTTGGGGGTTGCACTGTATAACACTTTTGGGCTACTTTCTTTGGTTAAGCTGCCAGGTTTGCCAAATTTAAGGGAGAAGTGTTGCACTGAAATTTCCCACATAACCCTGCCTAGGATTTTTCAGCTTAGTTTCTAGGCTTGAGGGATAACCATTCCTTGTAATTGCCTAGGGTTCAGATCAATTTTTTTAGACATGCAGCGATAGAACCTTCAATGGAACTCTCTAGTTGGACGCAATAGAACCCTTGGGAAACTGCAATAAAACTACTCTTGGGAGCTCATGAATGAGCCTCGCTGCCTATCTGATCCAACTAGAGATACGTTGCAGGTTAAATACCATCATCTTTTTTTGTATTTTTATGATTACAAGAATTGACAATTGGGCAGAGTTCTTATTTCTTGTTGGCCTAATAGGGATAGAACCATTATAATTTTTAGGTGAAACAACAACTTTACCGAAAGCTCATTGGCTAAAACAGAGACTTAAACTTTCGATTTAAATTATGATAGTAGATTTTATATAATACTTCATAATACAGTTATTGCTAATTGAGTTGTGTTATGAAAAATTGAATCTTGTTTTAATTATAAATTGATATTTTAATTATAATTCCCAAATTTTTTTTAGAAAAACCATGTTGATCAGTAGTACTGATGTTTGAAATGTTTGGATGTCAATGGGCAGGCATGGATTGAGGAAATGGTAGTTTATGTGAAGTCCATTGATAGAAAGCATTTACTGGAGATTGGAGTGGAAGGGTTTTATGGTGCATAAAGTCCTGATAGACTTCAATTCAATCCCGACACATATGCACAACAAGTGGGAACAAACTTCACCATAAACCATCAAGCACTTGGCATAGATTTTTCTTAAGTGCATATCTACACAGACAGTTGGTAATTATTGATTTGAATAATATTTAGTATTATATAGTAGTATAACATGTAACATGTTGTCCATTTGTTTTTCCTTCCGAAGAAATTGTGTATTTTTATTAAAATGATTGATATTTTCAGTGGACTCTCGGCATTCATGATCATTAGAGGCAAATAAGTTGTTTCAATCAGGACAATTTTTTTTGCAAATAAGTTGTTTCAATCAAGACAGTTTTTCTAGAAAAGAATAGTTTGACAAGATGAATTCTAACTGTGAAAATATTTAAGAAATGTGATTGATGTAGGTTGATTGCATCATTTTTCGCTCTTAAAATTAAGGAAGTTGATATCTAGGATGTCTTATTTGATAATTTGTATAGTAATTTCATAATTGTAATAAGTAAATGTGTAAAAATAAATATGTATTTAGAAATATTAGTGCATTAATATTTAAAATTATATCTATTGATATAAGAAAAGGGAAATATACTACTATTTTTCATTTATAACTATAAAATAAAAATTTGAACTAAAAGAAAATTAGACTATGAACATTGAATATGGAAAAGCATCTATAAAAGTATGTAGCTTTCTTCTTATCTCTACTACTTAACTGATAATGCTGATGTTGTTTTATCTTGTGGTTAGGTCAAACATTTGGTGTCCATCATCTACATTCCCACATTTTCTATACCTGCCAACAAAGGTGTTTCCAAAGTTTGAAATATCATTTTAATTATAAATTGATATTTTAATTATAATTCCCAAAAAAATTGAAGAAAAACCAGGTTGATTAGTAGTGCTGATGTTTGAAATGTCTGGATGTCAATGGGCAGGCAAGGATTGAGGAAATGGTAGTTTATGTGAAGTCCATCGATAGAAAGCATTTACTGGAGATTGGAGTGGAATGGTTTTATGGTCCATCAAGTCCTGATAGACTTCAATTCAATCCCAACACATATTCACAGCAAGTGGGAACAGACTTCACCAGAAACCATCAAGCACTTGGCATAGATTTTTCTTCTATGCATATCTACACAGACCGTTGTAATTATTGATTTGAATAATATTTAATATTATATACTAGTATAACATGTAACATGTTGTCAATTTGTTTTTCCTTCCGAAGAAATTGTGTATTTTAATTAAGATGATTGATATTTTGAGTGGACTCTCGGCATTCATCATCATTAGAGGAAAATAAGTTGTTTCTTATGCCTTTCCTAGGAGGTCTCTTCATGTCTACAGGTACACGACCTGTCAAAAGCTCTAAAAGCATAACAGTGAAGTTGTAAACATCTGATGGTTTTGTTGTTAGGTGTCCTGTCAAAGCATACCTGCAGTGAAATTTGTATCAAGTGATCAAATTCCAGGGAGTAAACTTGTACCTTTAACCATTTGTTGCTGCTTATATCAAGGAATAACATTTGATGTAAGTTAAGAAACTTATTCTAGGGAAACATGTCCCGTAGTTCCTAAAATCTCAGTGGATATTTAAAACAATGTAAACTTTTAAATGGGAACTGTAAACTCAAAATGAGAACTCTGACCAAAAAACCCATTAAAAACATCTAAAACAGTGCTAAAAATGAAAACTGTTGATGCTGGAATGACGCCTTTTTTTTCTAGGGTAAATTTTGAACATGTTTTAAAAATGGTGGTGAAAACCAATTTTTTGTGCAAAAATTGTCCAAAAAACACCCTCAAAACAAAAAGTGTTGACATTGGGATAACACTTTTTTCTTCAAGGGTAATATCTCAACATTTCGAAATAATAGAGTATATTATTTTATCATGACCCTGAAAA